>RPOG01002857.1:46324-78799 GCA_008086565.1 Thalassoma bifasciatum
GTGTGGCTCTCGGCCCGAGCTCTGAGTCAGGTGACGGAGGCGGTGAGGAACCGAGAACGTTACAGTCAGCAGAGGAACGTCAGCGTGGGCTCGGAGGAGGTTCACAAGATGCTGCTGGAGGCCGTGAGGAGCTCCACCTTTGAGGGGGTCACTGTGAGCGCACACACACACACACACACACACACACACACACCATTGACTGTATATAGAATGGACAGCGTGCTTCCGCCTGTCACCGTTCTACGATTTTGAAGCCAAAAAACCCCGTTTCTCTAGCCGCCATTGTGCAGCCAGAGTCTGCGCAGTAGAGAATTTCCAGTGGAGCCAAGTAAAAAAGAGAAATAAAAATATTTATTTCTTCTTCTTCAGAAGGTTTAGTCTCCTTTTGGCTCTTTCCTGAAGTTTCTTATATCCCCGATAAAAGCTACTCACGAACGGCAGCTGTCAACTATTGTAAAACGAAACTTATATCGCGGTTTTTAACGTCCAATAACTAATGAGAAACTAACTTCTCAGGAAAAAAAACACCTGAACACCATGCAGCCAGATGACATCGTCATAATACCGTTGCGTAAGGATGAGAGAAACGTTTCTACGAGGTATCGTAATTTTTTTAAGTTTTCCCGGCTCATATCTGGAATACATGGGGAGGCGGGGCTTATGACCTATACTGCAGCCAGACACCAGGGGGCGGGGCTTATGACCTATACTGCAGCCAGACACCAGGGGGCGGGGCTTATGACCTATACTGCAGCCAGACACCAGGGGGCGGGGCATCTGCTGGAGGCTTCAGTTTGAGCCAAACGTCGTTACGTCCACTCATTATACAGTCTATGACACACACACACACACACACACACACACACACACATAAAACATATATCCTGTCGTCTTAATGCTTGTGCACTGCAAAGTATGATGTTGACTTTACTTTAAAAATTCCTGGAAATGAGGTGCTGATGGCCTCGTGGATATGGCCGCGCACCACGGGGTTCGCCCTCGCCCGAGCGGGTGGCCTGGGTTTGATTCCCACCTGTGGCCTGTTTCCCGTATGTCATTCCCCACTCTCTCCCCCTTTCCTACTCTATCCACTGTCCTCCTCTATCAAATTAAAGGCAGAAAAGCCCCAAAAAGTATCAAAAAAAAAAAGGAAAACCCATGTCTTGAAAAACTAAGTATCTAAGACTTTAAGACAGCTGCTCTTGGCCATGAAACCCAGGCAGTCGCTCTATGCCATTAAGCATAGACAGCCGGTCTATGTCATGTAATGTCGATAACTAGTCTAAGCCATCTAATGTTGACAGCTGGTCTACGCCATTTACAGTAAACAACAGAGTCTATGTGATGTAACTCAAACAGTGTTTGTGTTTTCAGGGTCCAGTTTTTTTCAGAAACGGTGAAAGGATGACGACCATCGAGCTGATTCAGCTTCAAGGTGATCAAACATCTTTGAGTCCAGCTCATGGGTTCACATAGTGATGTTCATGTACGTATTAATATTGTGTGTGTGTGTGTGTGTGTGTGTGTGTGTGTGTGTGTGTGTCAGGCAGCAGCGGCGTCTCTGTGGGAGAGTTCAGCACCTCCACCCAGCAGCTGAGAGTCATGAACCACCTGCTGAAGTTCAAAGGTCAGACGCACAAGTATGACCTCACTGGTCTTAGGTCAGCGTGGTTCCGGTTTTAAATCATGGTTCCCCAAACTACGGCCCGCGGTCCAGATATGGCCCCTTCCCACATTTGATCCGGCCCTTAGAACAATTCCAAAAACACAATTTTAAAACAAAAATTGTGTTTTGATTGTAAATAAATCTATTCATTTCATTTCATTCGAATCATAGACCTATAAAAGTCTGAATTTTACACAAAATACTCCTTAGATATTAAACATTTAAACATTATTGTTTGTAAATTAATCAGTTACCTCTTCACAAACGCACAGGACGTGACATTCGACATCAGGTTTTCTTTGTTAATAACACGTGATCAGGAACAGTGAGACTTCAACAACATAAAAAGTGGAAAAAAGTTTATGGAGGAGAAAAACTGATTGTGAATGCAGGATAATAAACCAGCACAAATGATTATTTATTTGGTTAAATGGAAAGAAAATGCCTACTTTTCACAAATTAATTGCAAAATTGGTGTGAAAAAATGTAATTATGGATCCAATAATGCGACGCAGAGTTTACATGTGAGACGGCTAAAGTGCAAAACAAATAAATAAAATTAACTAGCATTGGCATAATAAATAAAAATATATCCTGAAACTAATCCTGCATGAGTAGAAATAGAAAATATATAACCATGATAACATTTTCTGGGATAAAATCAAACACAACAATAATACATGTTGCTACTAATTCCAACTTTACATGCTACTATAAACTTGTGAGTTTATAAAGTGGCAAATTTGTGAGTTTAACTGTTATTTTCTGTGACAGACCCTGATAGATAAAGTGGTGTTGCCCTCAAAGAAAAAAGGTTTGGAGACCCCTGTTTTTAAAGTCTTCCTCATGTCCCTTTTTCAGGTCCAGGTCCAGTCAGAGACCAGACTCTGGTCCTAGATCAGTGGCAGCACGTCAGCTTCCTCCTGTACGCCGTCATCTCCTCGCTGGCGGCTGTGACCATCGTCATCGCTCTCACCGTGCTCGGCTTCACCTGCTGCAGCCAGAAACTCAGGTAGGTCCTGCGTGGAAGGGAAGGGGGTCCTGGTTTTAGTTTAGACCTTTTTTTTAGAGGGGGTGGTGTTAACTCCTCCTCATGTTTTTCTCTCTGCAGGCTGCTGAGGTGGAGCGGAGGATCCCGGGACGAGCTGCTCCTCCTGGGCGTGCTGCTCTCCTCCTCCTCAGTCCTGGTCTCAGGTCTGGATGAAGCTTTGCCGTCGGATCAGACGTTTCAGATCCTCTGCTCTGTGAGTCCAGGACGCCATATTTAAAACAGACGTAAAAACTGAGGCCGTTTTCAATTTCACCTACTAAATACTACTACCTACTGCACTATGTAGTAGTCACTGCATACTGTATTTAAATGTAGTATGACAGTTCTGTTTGGTCTGTTTTGCGGTTTGCGATCATAGACTGTATAATGAGTGGACGTAACGACGTTCGGCTCAAACTGAAGCCTCCAGCAGATGCTCTGCCCCCTGGTGTCTGGCTGCAGTATAGGTCATAAGCCCCGCCCCCTGGTGTCTGGCTGCAGTATAGGTCATAAGCCCCGCCCCCTGGTGTCTGGCTGCAGTATAGGCCATAAGCCCCGCCTCCCCATGTATTCCTGATATGAGCCGGGAAAACTTTGAAAAATTACGATACCTGGTAGAAACGTTTCTCTCATCCTTACACTAAGGTAGTATGATGATGTCATTTGGTTGCATGGTGTTCAGGTGTTTTTTTTCCTGAGAAGTTGGTTTCTCATTAGTTATTGGACGTTAAAAACCGCGATATAAGTTTCATTTTACGATAGTTGACAGCTGCCATTCGTGAGTAGTTTTTATCGGGGATATAAGAAACTTCGTGAAAGAGCCAAAAGGAGACTAAACCTTCTGAAGAAGAAGAAATAAATATTTTTATTTCTCTTTTTTACTTGGCTCCACCGGAAATTCTCTACTGCGCAGACTCTGGCTGCACAATGGCGGCTAGAGAAACGGGGTTTTTTGGCTTCAAAAACGTAGAACGGTGACAGGCGGAGCCACGCTGTCCATTCTATATACAGTCATTGTTTGCGACACTGGTTTCCAGTTTGAGGAATGCAAGAGTGAGGAAAAGCTGATACTTTTTTTTATACTCTATTTTATAATTCATTCATATTAAGTTATATTAGGACAACTTAATAAATATTGAATCAATAAATTCCCCAGAAAGAAACCTCTGAATTTTGGAGAAAAGATTTGGAATTTCGGTTTTGAAAAGTCCCAAATTTAACGCACAAAACAGGGTTAACAGACGTCCTCTGCAGTTATTACAAATGATTATAGGTCCAAGGGCTATAAACTGCATTAGTGTTACCAGGAGACCTCTGACCTTTTGTAATAACTGCAGAGGACGTCAGTGTTTAAAGGTGGATGTATGTCGCTGCAAAATTCATCATGTTTGATTTTTAATATTACACCATATGTTATTCATTGAAAATAATCTGGAGTGGATTGACTTTTTATGTTTAGACATGATGGAAAAGCTGTTTCTGATAATGCAGGTATGATTTTAAATATGTTTATAGGATAATGATAACAGATACAACGTAAGTTCCCCACTTAAAAGATGTTTTCAGGTTTTACACTTGATTTGTTCCACTGCTTCGCCCAAACTTTCTCCGGTTTCCATCATTTTCAATTCAGACCTGTGGTCAGGCGCTTTGCATTGTGGGAAACAGTATGCCAGGTAGACTGGTCTGATGCATACTGAGAAATTTTCCCGGATCAGTAGGTCATCTGAGTAGTTTTGGCATACTGCAAATTTCACATTTGTTCGCATACTGTAAACTGCATTATGGATAAATCAGTCCGTACTGGTTGTATAGTGTGAGAATTCGAAAACAGCCAATATCTGCTCGTGGAGTCACGTGAAGTTTTTTTGGTTCTGCAGGTTCGTCTGTGGGCTCTCTGCGTGGGACACACTGTGGGTTTCGCTGCGCTCTTCACCAAAGCGTGGAGAGTTTATTCCATCTACAGAGTCAAACACACGGTAAATACGACCTGCAGGGTCTCATCTGGAAATCTAAACCTCTTAAAGAGTCAGTTTTAAACTCTGACTCCTCTCTTTGTGTAGACCACTCGTCTGCAGCAGACCGGTTTCGTCGTCTTCTGGCTTTTCCTACTGGATGTGTTCGTTTTGGTCTCCTGGCAAATCCTGGACCCTCTTAGGCGGGTGGAGAAGCAGCAGAGCGTGCAGGTAACAGGAACAGGAGCAGGTGTCAAGGTCAGGGAATCAGGAAAACCCACAGATGCAGTGTGAGAGCACGACCACATGGGGGCTCTGTAGCATAAAGGAGCCTCGTAAAGCAAAAGAGAGTCTTCATCAATTAATAAAAAGGATTCACATCTTTAACTGAAGCAAAAGTAAAACGGAGTATTAGGGCCACAGTGAGGGAAAAAAAATGGGGGGATGAATTTTTTTCCCCCTCCTCCTCATCAAGTCAGTAAAGTCGAAATGTTGAGAATAAAGTTGAAATGAATTTCTCGACATTATATTTCAACTTTATTCTCAACATTTCAACTTTACACTCAACATTTCGACTTTATTCTCGACATAATATTTCAACTTTATTTCGACTTTATTCTCAACATTTCGACTTTATTCTCAACATAATATTTCAACTTTATTTCGACTTTATTCTCAACATTTCGACTTTATTCTCAACATTTCGACTTTATTCTCAACATAATATTTCAACTTTATTTCGACTTTATTCTCAACATTTCGACTTTATTCTCAACATTATATTTCAACTTTATTTCGACTTTATTCTCGACATTTCGACTTTATTCTCAACATTTCAACATTATTCTCAACATTTCGACTTTATTCTCGACATAATATTTCAACTTTATTTCGACTTTATTCTTAATATTTCAACATTATTCTCAACATTTCAACTTTATTCTCAACATAATATTTCAACTTTATTTCAACTTTATTCTCAACATTTCAACTTTATTCTCAACATTTCGACTTTATTCTCGACATAATAATTTAACTTTATTTCAACTTTATTCTCGACATTTCGACTTTATTCTCAACATTTCAACTTTATTCTCCATATAATATTTCAACTTAATTTCGACTTAATTCTCGACATTTCGACTTTATTCTCAACATTTCAACTTTATTCTCAACATTTTGACTTTATTCTCAACATTTTGACTTTATTCTGGACATAATATTTCAACTTTGTTTCAACTTTATTCTCAACATTTCAACTTTATTCTCAACATTTCGACTTTATTCTCGACATTTCGACTTTATTCTCAACATTTCGACTTTATTCTCGACATAATATTTCAACTTTATTTCGACTTTATTCTCAACATTTCGACTTTATTCTCAACATTTCGACTTTATTCTCAACATTTCGACTTTATTCTCAACATAATATTTCAACTTTATTTCGACTTTATTCTCGACATTTCGACTTTATTCTCAACATTTCAACTTTATTCTCAACATTTTGACTTTATTCTCAACATTTTGACTTTATTCTCAACATAATATTTCAACTTTGTTTCAACTTTATTCTCAACATTTCGACTTTATTCTCAACATTTCGACTTTATTCTCGACATAATATTTCAACTTTATTTCGACTTTATTCTCAACATTTCGACTTTATTCTCAACATTTCGACTTTATTCTCAACATTTCGACTTTATTCTCAACATTTCGACTTTATTCTCGACATAATATTTCAACTTTATTTCGACTTTATTCTCAACATTTCGACTTTATTCTCAACATTATATTTCAACTTTATTTCGACTTTATTCTCGACATTATATTTCAACTTTATTTCGACTTTATTCTCGACATTTCGACTTTATTCTCAACCTTTCAACTTTATTCTCGATATAATATTTCAACTTTATTTCGACTTAATTCTCGACATTTCGACTTTATTCTCAACATTTCAACTTTATTCTCAACATTTTGACTTTATTCTCAACATTTTGACTTTATTCTCAACATAATATTTCAACTTTGTTTCAACTTTATTCTCAACATTTCGACTTTATTCTCAACATTTCGACTTTATTCTCGACATTTCGACTTTATTCTCAACATTTCGACTTTATTCTCGACATAATATTTCAACTTTATTTCGACTTTATTCTCAACATTACGACTTTATTCTCAACATTTCGACTTTATTCTCAACATTTCGACTTTATTCTCAACATTATATTTCAACTTTATTTCGACTTTATTCTCGACATTATATTTCAACTTTATTTCGACTTTATTCTCGACATTTCGACTTTATTCTCAACATTTCGACTTTATTCTCGACATTTCGACTTTATTCTCAACATTTCGACTTTACCGACTGGGTGAGGGAGGGGGGGAATAAATTCCTCCCCTCATTTTCTTTTCTCAATGTGGCCCTAATACTCCGTCGTAGTAAAACTACCAGAGTCACAAGAAGGTTTTTTTTTTTATGGGAGAGAGCTAAGGAATCATGGGAAATTGGTTGTGTCTGAAATCACCCACTGTAGTTGACTTTATAATGCCCTCGATCTGCAAAATTAAACCAATATTTTGTACACAACTCACTCACTTCCCGGCCGCTGACAATCATTGCCACAAAACTGAGGTTCCCAGTGAAACTAGATTAGAATTTGGGAATTTCTTTAATTTTTTAGTACTTTGCCAGTGTTTATGAGTAGAAAGTATCTCTGAGGTTCACACTGATTTTGTACAGAGCCAAAAACAATGAGTTAAAACGTCATCACTTTAATCCAACTTACGTCAGATGAATTTTCAGGTCTATGTTATGTTTTTTTGTTCTTCCAGAGCGACTTGTCTGGTCAGGACGTCACCATCCGTCTCTTCTCTGAGCGCTGCAGCAGCGTCAACATGGAGCTGTGGCTCACCGCCGTGTACGGATACAAAGGCCCCCTGCTGGTCAGGACTGGAACTACAAATTCTTGTCACACTTTCTCAGACAATTCAAATGTTATCACTCCAACATCAAACACTATAGTTTGTCACGTTTAATGAACAAAGATTTCTGTTTCTGTCTCTCAGGGTTTGGGCGTCTTCGTGGCGTGGAGCATCAGATCCGTGCAGGTGGATCATCCCGCCGTCAGCAGCAAACAACTAGCTCTCAGCGTCTTTGCCGTGACCGTTTTCAGCATCTCCGGAGCTTTGGCGTCTCTCCTGACGTCCCACAATCCTCCTCTGCAGTTCTGCGTGACGAGCAGCCTCATCCTCTGCTGCGACGTCTTCACGCTGAGCTGCATGTTCGGGCCAAAGGTCAGTCAGATCTTTCTGCAGGTGTCGCTTTCAGAAACAAGATCAGCGTGTCATAACTTTTTTTTACGCCCGTATAGTTCGTGTACGTGTTTCTGCACGACAGCGAGCTGAAGCCGCCGGCGGAGCTGCAGGACGCTGACGAAGAAGAGGAGGAGCTGAGGAGGTTAAACCAGCAGCTGAGGAGTCTGACGGAGATGGTGAGGAGACGTTTTAGATCTGCACTTTAAAAACACGAGCGCTGATTTCAGACTGACTTTGTTGTTTCTTTTGCAGCTGGATCTAGAAATAGAAACTATCACAATGCAGCTCTACGAGGACGAGTCTGACGTGAAGTTTAACAACACGACCATGAGAGGACGAAACAACGGTAAACAACAACAGGAAGTCGTGCTCATGTAAATATTGGTTAAAAATATGACACTGAATCTTCCTGCTGTTTCCAGGTGAAGTCAGGTCTGTTGTGTCCGCTCTGATCTCCTCTGAAGACTCAGACAGGAAACCACCGAGTCCACACGACATCAACTCTCCTGAACTGTGAGTCAGATGGTTTTAGTCCTTTGGTCCAGAAATGTTTCCACATCTGTTGTTTCCAAAGTTCTAATGTTTTTTTAATCGCACATATAAACATCAAAATCAAAATGCAGACTTCAATCTTCCTTAACAAGCAGTGAATTCTTCAAAGGAAACAAATTTGGGGGTGTGGCCCCAAGATCCACCCTCTTCTCAGAAAATCAGCCGACAAGAAAACTGAAGGCTGTTAAGCTCGAGGGCCTGTTAGCCAGGAGCTCCACTAGTCAGGCAGCCAGTTTGATAGGAGGCCTGATAGTCAGAACAACCATTAGTCAGAAGGCCAACTATGGCCTGTCAGCCAGAAGACCAGTTCTTCATACAGTCTGTTTGTCAGAACACTATTTGGTCAGAAGGCCAATTAGTCAGTAGCCCAGATAGTCAGAATACCCATAAGTCAGGAAGCCACTTAGTCGACAGGCCAGCTTGTCAGAAAGCATGTTAGAGAGAAGCCCTTTTGTCTGAAGGTCTTTTAGTCCAAAGGCCAGTTGGAGTAAGCTTGTTGGTCAGAAACCTTTTTGGTCAGAAGGCCTTTTGTCGGACGTCCAGTTAGTCAGAGGGTCTTTTAGTCCAAGGCCAGTTGGAGTAAGCTTGTTGGTCAGAAGCCCTTTTAGTCCAAAGGCCAGTTGATCAGAAAGCTTGTTGGTCAGAGGCCCTTTTGTCGGAAGACTTGATTGTCAGAAGTCCAGTTAGTCAGAGGGTCTTTTAGTCCAAAGGCCAGTTGGAGTAAGCTTGTTGGTCAGAAACCTTTATGGTCAGAAGCCCTTTTGTCAGAAGTCTTGTTAGTCAGAGGGTCTTTTGTCGGAAGTCTTGTGAGTCAGACGGTCTTTTAGTCCAAAGGCCAGTTGGTCAGAAAGCTTGTTGGTCAGAAAGCTTGTTGGTCAGAGGGTCTTTAAGTCCAAAGGCTAGTTGGTCAGAAGCCCTTTTGTCAGAAGTCTTGTTAGTCAGAAGCCCTTTTAGTCCAAAGGCCAGTTGGACAGAAAGCTTGATGGTCAGAAGCCCTTTTGTCAGAAGTCTTGTTAGTCAGAAGCCCTTTTAGTCCAAAGGCCAGTTGGAGTAAGCTTGTTGGTCAGAAGCCCTTTTGACAGAAGTCTTGTTAGTCAGAAGCCCTTTTAGTCCAAAGGCCAGTTGGACAGAAAGCTTGATGGTCAGAAGCCCTTTTGTCAGAAGTCTTGTTAGTCAGAAGCCCTTTTAGTCCAAAGGCCAGTTGGAGTAAGCTTGTTGGTCAGAAAGCTTTTTGGTCAGAAGCCCTTTTGTCAGAAGTCTTGTTAGTCAGAGGGTCTTTTAGTCCAAAGGCCAGTTGGTCAGAAAGCTTGTTGGTCAGAAGCCCTTTTGTCAGAAGTCTTGTTAGTCAGAAGCCCTTTTTGTCCAAAGGCCAGTTGGTCAGAAACCCTTTTGACGGAAGTCCAGTTAGTCAGAGGGTCTTTTAGTCCAAAGACCAGTTGGACAGAAAGCTTGTTGGTCAGAAGCCCTTTTGTCAGAAGTCTTGTTAGTCAGAGGGTCTTTTAGTCCAAAGGTCAGTTGGTCAGAAAGCTTTTTGGTCAGAAGCCCTTTTGTCGGAAGTCTTGATTAGTCAGAAGGTCTTTAAGTCCAAAGGTCAGTTGGTCAGAAAGCTTGTTGGTCAGAGGCCCTTTTGTTGGAAGTCTTGATTGTCAGAAGTCCAGTTAGTCAGAAGGTCTTTAGGTCCAAAGGCGAGTTGGAGTAAGCTTGTTGGTCAGAAGACCTTTTAGTCCAAAGGCCAGTTGATCAGAAGGTCTTTTAGTCAGAGGGTCTTTTAGTCCAAAGGTCAGTTGGAGTAAGCTTGTTGGTCAGAAAGCTTGTTGGTCAGAAGCCCTTTTGTTGGAAGTCCTGATTGTCAGAAGGTCTTTTAGTCCAAAGGCCAGTCGGTCAGAAGGCCAGATAGTCAAAAAGCCAGTGAGGTAGAAGGCCAGGTCTTCAGAGAGCCTGTTAGTCAGGAACAGTTCGTCAGGAGGCCTGATGTACAGAGGGCCTGTTAGTCAGGTGCCCAATTGCCACAAGGCCTGTTCGTAAGACGGCCTGTTCCTCACAAGGGTGGTTTTTCAGAGGGCCCCTTAGCCAGAAGTCCTGTTAGTGAGAAAATTAGTTTTGTTTTATTTGATTTTCTACTTTTCATAATATTTTTGATTAATTATCCATATTTCCAATAAAAGCTGAAGCTATCGACTTTAAAGTGACAGTTATCAGGCGAAGTTTAGCAGTGAGAAACAAGTGAAGTTTTGAGACTTTGAATACACAAAACTATAATTACTTTCAGTTTTAGAGTATTTGGTCTTGGAAAGACCAGACTGGGGCATGAACTTTAGCAGGTTCTGATTCTCATATGGTTCCCCAGACCTCAGAAGGTGACTTCTACTTTCTCTTTTAAATGAGGAATTTAAGAAAATCCCAGTGGGAAAGTACTGAGTGTCAGCAGAGGAAAGTTTACTTTTTCCAAGTCTGTGAGTCTGTATTTCTGGAAACTCTGAGATTGAGTCAGAAGATGCTGTTCTATTTCTTTTGTTTCTTTTTGTCACGGTCATATACACTTGTCTTTCTTCGGGATAGTCTCTTTAACTTCATTTGAATACTTAAAATGTTGTAAAAACTGAAGTGTTTGTTTTAACCTCCATTCTGTTTTTTGCTTTTTTTTTGTCCTCAGTGTGCGGCGCCGCCTCTCCGTCCAGCTGCCCATCCTCCATCACTCCTACATGCCCGTCATCGGGGGCGTCAGCGCCAGCAGCTCCAGCCTTTTCGGCAGCAGAGAAGCCTTCGTCCACCATGACCTGCTGGTCACGGCATGAACACGATGACGTGAAGACTCAGGATTTTTGCACCTCTTTGAAAAAAGGGAGGAATATGTTTGAAAAAGGTCTTTGAAATGGGAAAATTTGTTTGAAACTCTTGTGAGGAACTTTCAGTTGGAGTGAATTTTTGCATCCCCTTGTGGACAAATTGACGCCTCTCACCTGAAATTTCCTTGGATTTACATCGTTTTAAATGAATTTGAAAACCTGGTGTAATCGGAGGTGCCTTTTGCTGTCAGTGAAAATGAAACCAACAAGTTTGTTCTGAGTGTTTTGTTTTGGTTTATCATATCTGAAACGCACAATAACATTATGATGTTTGTGTCATATGATTGTGATAAAAGCTGTTGTGACTGTTTGTGGTTTTATACGACGCCTCTTCTGGACTTGATTTGAGCGACTGATTTTTAATAAAGTGTTTTGTAATTATCTGAAAGTCTCTGAATGATTCTTTTATAATCCTCTGACACAGAAACGCAGTTCCATCTATTTGCTTTCCTGGAACAACAAAATCCTCGCAAACAAATCTTTGACCCTCAGACAAACACAAACAAACAAATCAGAGAAGAAATGGAGATAAATACAGGTTTGATTATCTCTGCTTTTTAATTAAAAGTTATGAAAAATAAAACGCCAGGCAGAAATATTGTGTTTAAAACTGTACCAGAAATGTACTTATTCTCTGTGACATTAGCTGATTCTGCTTCTGTTAAATAATACACATGGATTTGACCAAAGGTTTCTACACTAAACTGATTTTCTGACTAACAGGTCTTCTGATCCACGTCCCTTTATTTTCAGAAGAATATGAACAACTTTCTGGAACCATCTTTCATATTCAGAAACATTAAGGTCAACATTCTGGAACTACTTTTTTTTCTTCAAAATCATTGAGGGCAACATACTGGAACTACTTTTTATCTTTAGAAAAGCTTAGGGCAACATTCTGGAACTACTCCTCTGATCTTCAAAAACATTGAGGGCAACATTCTGGAACTACTCCTTGGATCTTCAAAAACTTTAAGGGCAACATTCTGGAACTACTTTTTATCTTTAGAAAGACTTAGGGCAACATTCTGGAACTACTCCTTTGATCTTCAAAAACACAAAGGGCAACATTCTGGGACTACTCCTTTGATCTTCAAAAACATTGAGGGCAACATTCTGGAACTACTTTTTATCTTCAAAAACATTAAGGGCAACATTCTGGAACTACACCTTTGATCTTCAAAAACATTAAGGGCAACATTCTGGAACTACTCCTTTGATCTTCAAAAACTTTAAGGGCAACATTCTGGAACTACTCCTTTGATCTTCAAAAACATTAAGGTCAACATTCTGGAACTACTTTTTTTATCTCTAGTAAGACTTAGGGCAACATTCTGGAACTACTCCTTTGATCTTCAAAAACATTAAGGGCAACATTCTGGAAATACTCCTTTGATCTTCAAAAACATAAAGGGCAACATTCTGGAACTACTCCTTTGATCTTCAAAAACATTAAGGTCAACATTCCGGGACTACCCCTTAGATCTTCAAAAACTTTAAGGGCAACATTCTGGAACTACTCCTTTGATCTTCAAAAACATTAAGGGCAACATTCTGGAACTACTTTTTTATCTTTAGCAAGCCTTAGGGCAACATTCTGGAACTACTCCTTTGATCTTCAAAAACATTAAGGGCAACATTCCGGAACTACTCCTTTGATCTTCAAAAACATATAGGGCAACATTCTGGAACTACTCCTTTGATCTTCAAAAACATTTAGGGCAACATTCCGGAACTACTCCTTTGATCTTCAAAAACATTAAGGGCAACATTCTGGAACTACTCCTTTGATCTTCAAAAACTTTAAGGGCAACATTCTGGAACTAATCCTTTGATCTTCAAAAACATTGAGGGCAACATTCTGGAACTACTTTTTTATCTTTAGAAAGACTTAGGGCAACATTCTGGAACTACTCCTTTGATCTTCAAAAACTTTAAGGGCAACATTCTGGAACTACTTTTTTATTTTCAGATAGACTTAAGGCAACATTCTGGAACTACTCCTTTGATCTTCAAAAACATTTAGGTCAACATTCTGAAACTAGTTTTTTATCTTTAGTAAGACTTAGGGCAACATTCTGGAACTACTCCTTTGATCTTTAAAAACATTAAGGGCAACATTCTGGAACTAGTTTTTTATCTTTAGTAAGACTTAGGGCAACATTCTGGAACTACTCCTTTGATCTTCAAAAACTTTGAGGGCAACATCCCGGAACTACTCCTTTGATCTTCAAAAACATTAAGGGCAACATTCCAGAACTACTCCTTTGATCTTCAGAAACACAAAGGGCAACATTCTGGAACTACTCCTTTGTTCTTCAAAAACGTTAAGGGCAACATTCCGGAACTACTCCTTTGATCTTCAAAAACATTTAGGGCAACATTCTGGAACTACTCCTTTGATCTTCAAAAACATTTAGGGCAACATTCCGGAACTACTTCTTTGATCTTCAAAAACTTTAAGGGCAACATTCTGGAACTACTCCTTTGATCTTCAAAAACATTGAGGGCAACATTCTGGAACTACTCCTTTGATCTTCAAAAACTTTAAGGGCAACATTCTGGAACTACTCCTTTGATCTTCAAAAACATTAAGGGCAACATTCTGGAACTACTCCTTTGATCTTCAGAAACTTTAAAGGCAACATTCAGGAACTACTCCTTTGATCTTCAAAAACTTTAAGGGCAACATTCTGGAACTACTCCTTTGATCTTCAAAAACATTAAGGGCAACATTCCGGAACTACTCCTTTGATCTTCAGAAACACAAAGGGCAACATTCTGGAACTACACCTTTGATCTTCAAAAACTTTAAGGTCAACATTCCCGGACTACTCCTTTGATCTTCAAAAACATTTAGGGCAACATTCTGGAACTACTCCTTTGATCTTCAAAAACTTTAAGGGCAACATTCTGGAACTACTCCTTTGATCTTCAAAAACATTAAGGGCAACATTCTGGAACTACTCCTTTGATCTTCAAAAACATTAAGGGCAACATTCTGGAACTACTCCTTTGATCTTCAGAAACACAAAGGGCAACATTCTGGAACTACTCCTTTGATCTTCAGAAACACAAAGGGCAACATTCCGGAATACTCCTTTGATCTTCAGAAACACAAAGGGCAACATTCCGGAACTACTCCTTTGATCTACAAAAACATTTAGGGCAACATTCTAAAAATTACTTTCCAAAACCATGAAGAGGGTCAACTGATAACCAGCATTTTCTCTATGATCTAGTTTTCTTTCAAACACATTTGACAGACAAAAATAAAGTGTCTGCAAATTTTTCAGAACAAACCTTGGAGTTCTCAAATCTGAACAAATTTGTTTGAATTAGTTCTTGAAAAACAATAAAAACTAATTGTGTTTATTTAAAGTCATGGTGAAAAAAAAGAAGATGTTTATTTATCATAAGGATAAGGCCTGAAGTTAGTGCTCAGAGTGTTTCTGGCTAAATAAGATGGACTGATGTTTCTGCAGGTGTCCGACACAAACTGGAAAAGATTTTCTGAGGAGGCAGATTTGTTATCAGTATTGATTTTCTGCTCACGTTTATGGTGAAATCTGGATTTTTTCCATCAGTAAACAAATGTTATTTATTAACAAAAGTGAGCAGCGTGGTCAAACAGGGAGGAGGGTTTGGAGTCTTTTTAAAGTCGCCTGAACGTCTCACTGAACTGTGACTCTTCTGAAGAAGATCAGGACCAAACACAAACATGTCGTCCTTCAAAGTTCTGCTCTTTACTCTGGTTCTGTCTTTGCTGGAGATCAACGTCCAGTCTTCAAGTGGAAGTAAGACTTTTTTTTTTTATGTCCATGCAGCCTAAAAATACCCAGTTACATCATTGTGGACATTTTAATACCCTCTCTGTCCTGTTATAAAATCATTGGAGTACAGCATGCAAATATTTTAACTAAACACAGCGATTGAATGCAGAGCTATAATTACAAAAAAAAACATTTTCAAATGTTAAATGTTAAAATTTTATGGTTTTCTTTAAACACTTAAAGTCTAAAGTTAACTGAAAACTAAACCTGTGGCTGACAAGACCAGAGCATTAGGTAATGATTTTCTGTCACTTTGTGTTTCAGAGACCTGCAGAAACATCAGTTATCTTATTTCAGTCAGAAAACCTCTGAACACTTAATTTAGGCCTCATTCACTTGAGAAATAAACATCTGATTTTCACATATTTGTAAGTTTATTGGACCTATCAGTGGATTTTAAATAAGTACAAGGACTAACTTTTTTTTTTATCTCTTTACTTTTTTTTTTTTTTTTTAAGAATTTAGTTAAACATTTTTTTCAGATCTCAGGATTTTACATGTTGTGCTTTGAGAGATCTGTAGACTACACAAGAGGATTAGGGCCACTGAAAACAAAACAAAACAAAAAAAACTCCAATAGTTTTTTTAAGTTTCCTCTGAGAAAAAAAAAAAAAGATTCTGGCTTCAATCTCAGACTCCTGGCTTTTTCCCAGAATTCTGAGATTAAAGTCACAATTCTGAGGAACTAATGTCAGAATTCTCTGATTTGAGCTAGATTTCTGAGATTAAAGTCACAATTCTGAGGAAATAAAGTCAGAATTCTGAGAAAAAAAAAGTCAAAATTCTGGGATTAAAGTCATAATTTTGTGAAAAAAGTTATAATTCTGAGGAAAAAAAGTCACAATTCTGGGGGAAAAAAAAATTCTGAAGGGAAAAAGGCAATTCTGAGGAACTAATGTCAGAATTCTCTAATTAGAGCAAGTATTCTGAGATTAAAGGAAGAATTCTGAGATTAAAGCAAGAATACTGAGGAAATAAAGTCAGAATACTGAGATAAAAGTCATAATTCTGGGATTAAAGTCATAATTCTGAGGAAAAAAGTCAAAATTCTGAAGCAAAAAAGTCACAATTCTGAGGAACTAATGTCAGAATTTTCTAAATGGGGCTAGAATTCTGAGATTAAACCAAGAATTCTGAGATTAAAGCAAGAATTCTGAGGAAATAAAGTGAGAATTATGGGATAAAAATCATAATTTTGTGAAAAAAGTCATAATTCTGAGGAAAAAAGTCACAATTCTGGGGGGAAAAAGTCAATTCTGAGGAACTAATGTCAGAATTCTCTAATTAGAGCTAGAATTCTGAGATTAAAGCAAGAATACTAAGATAAAAGTCAGAATTCTGAGATTAAAACAAGAATTCTGAGGAAATAAAGCCAGAATTCTGTGATTAATGTCATAATTCTATGAAAAAAGTCAAAATTCTGAAGGAAAAAAGTCACAATTCTGAGGAACTAATGTCAGAATTTTCTAATTAGAGCAAGTATTCTGAGATTAAAGCAAGAATTCTGAGATTAAAGCAAGAATACTGAGATTAAAGCAAGAATTCTGGGATTAAAGTCAGAACTCTGCTTTCTTTAAGAATCTTAAAAAATTCATTTGAGATTTTTCTCCTTTTTTTTTTCCATGCCCCAACCCTCTTCCATGGTAGACGCCTTGTTTTTGTCTGTAAAATGTATTCAAAGGAAAACTAAATTTAAGAGAAAATGCTCTTCAATTGTTCAGTCCTGTCATGGATTTGAAAATTGATTTTTTTGGTCTCCACTTGTCGTGATCTCTGTCTCGTCTCAGTGCGCTCTGGTCTGAGGCAAGTCTTGGTCTCGAACACTGTGGTCTTGAGCACAACATTTATATACATATTTATGTAAATACTTGTTGTTTGACTTCTTCTTTATGCTCTGCTCCGACAGGTGGAACCCCAAACCACAACCCTGAGCTGTCGGGGCCGGCGCTCCGGTCGCTCTATAACTCCCCCATCTACAAAGCTGAGAAGATGAAGAGGCCTCTGGAGGGGTGGACTTTTGAGCTGGGACCACTCAGCCACTCTGGAGTCAGGTGAGTCCTCAAAGATAAAGTTTTTAGATTTTAGAAGACTGTTTTCTAAACCGTCTTTGTATTTGTCAGAGTGACGCTGGCGAACGGCGCCCAGTGGCTCATCCACAAAGGAGGAAACTACGGCGTTAGCACTAACACAGTGGTGGTCAACGCTCAGCACATGAGCTCAGACTGGAGGGTGAACTACTTTAAAAACACATTTTAAAAATCTATTTGAGTATCACGCATTCACTGAGTCCATCTGACGCTGTTTTCCTCTCGCCGCAGGTCGTTGAGACTAAACAATTCAACGGCAGGAAGACGGTATCTGACCTCGTGGCGGCCGGTGGCTCCGAGTACACGTGGTGGGACGATAACTGTCACAAAGCATCAAACAACATGATGAACTAATAATTTTTGTCTGAAGCATTTATAAAAGGGTGTAAAAAAATAAAAGTTTCACCTGAAAGGAAATTATATCTGTACGTCTCCTTATCCTGTTTCCGCAAGCGCCAACTTTTCCCTCCTTTTTCCTGAGGTTTCGTGCTTTTCTCAAGTTTAAATCCACCAGAGCAATTACAGAAGTTTATGGTCTTACAAGTCATCAAGGCACCAGGTTAAAGAACACAAAAAAAGGCTGTAAACACAATTATTTTTGCTGTAAAGATCAGCTCTTTTGGCTTGGGACCTCTAGTGGACACTTTAGGAATTGCTGTTTTTAGCACTTTTGCATGAACTTCATGTTTTTGGACCCTTAAAGCAGTTTTTCCAACCTCTTTGGGCCGTGACCCCATACATGTATATATATAAGAAGGCTTGGGTCCAAATAGCATCCAGAAACATTTCACACATATTTCTGCCTGTTATAAAGTATCCTGTGTGTTTTTGTTTTGTCTTTGTTTGTGTGTGAGAGTTGAGTTTCTGTAAAAGAGGACACGAGTCACACAGATATCTGCATGCCACTGCAGCTGCAAACCAGTTTAGGGGGTTTCCAGAAACTCTGCCAGGCATGAAAACAGAGAAGAGGGTAAAAAGAAGTAGTTAGAAGAGAGAGAGGAGGGAAGGAGGGATGGTTGCAGGCTGCAGGAACAAATCAAAGGGTGAAAGTGAAAGTAAGAAGGTTTGTTTTGACTTACAGGAATTTCTGAGAAACAAGAAGAGCACAGTTTGTTTTTAATGTCTCACTAAACCACATCTGGATTGTGCAAATGCTGCTTATATGAAGTTAAAGCTCCGAACATTCAACAGGAAATCAACAACTCTTACAGCAGACGTCTTTAAATGAATGTTGTGAAAATGTGACACTTCAAAAAACACACAAGAGGACACAAGACCAGATTGAAGTAATGAAATGAAGCAGAAATATCTCAGAATGCAGATGCAGGTTCATCACTTTGTCAACAACTGCGTGAGCAAATAGTCCAACAGTTTAACAACAATGTTTCTCAACTTTGTCCAACTGCAGGAATTGATGGATTTCATCATCTACAGACCATAATATCATCAAAAGATTCAGAGAATCTGGAGAAATCTCTGCACGTAAGCAGCAAGGCCCAAAACCAACATCGAACGGCCGTGACCTTTGACCCCTCAGGCGGCGCTGCATTAAAAACCCACATCATTGTGTAAAGGATATTAGCACGTGGGCTCAGGAACACTCCAGAAAACCATTGTCAGTTAACACAGTTCATCACTACATCTACAAGTGACAGTTCAAACTCTACCATGCAAAGACAAAGTCAGACATCAACAACACACACAAACGCTGCAGAACTCTTTTTGGAAATCATGGACATGGTGTCCTCCGGGCCACACTGCAAAAACGGAAATCCAAGCAAAGTCATTATGTCTTATTTTTAGTCAAATCTGTCTTACTATTCTTGATTTGAGCCACATTTACTAGACAAGGTCATAAAAATGTCTCATTTCAAGTTTTTTAAAGACAAAAATGAGGTGTAAATTTCTTGTAACAAGTAAAAAAAAATCTGCCAATGGGATAAGATAAAAGATTCTTGTTTTAAGACATCTTTCTAATTTCAAGAAACTTCCTGGGTGACTTCGTCTTATCCCATTGGCAGATTTTTTTGACTTGTTACAAGCAATTTACACCTCATTTTTGTCTTTAAACAACTTGAAATAAGACATTTTTATGACCTGGTCTGGTGAATGTGGCTCAAATTAAGAACAATAAGACAATTTTTACTACAAATTAGACATAATGACTTGCTTAGATTTACGTTTTTTGCAGTGCAAAGAGGAAAAGGATAATCCGGCAAAGTTCAAAAGCAGCATCTGTGATGGTATGGGGGTGTGTTAGTGCCCATGGCATCATGGGTAACTGTCCCAGTATCTGTGAAGGCAGCATTAATGCTCAAAGGTACAAACAGGTTTTGGAGCAACATCTGCTGCCATCCAAGACACTTTGTCTTTTTCAGGGACGTCCCTGATTATTTCAGCAAGACAATGAAACCAAGACACATTCTGCTCCTGTTACAACAGCGTGGCTCTGTAGTAGAAGAGTGCAGCTACTAGACTATTAGACTTCAACAATTAGTGTCCTCAGTTCACAAATATTTATTGAGTGTTGTTAAAGGAAAAGTGATGTAACACAGTGGAAAAATGAACCTGTCCAAGCTTTTTAGGTTCATGTAGCAGATATTTAATACAAAATGAGTGAATATTTGCATAGAAACAATAAAGTTTATCAGTTTGAACAATAAATGTCTTGTCTTTGTTGTGTATTTTATTTAATTTTGTTGAAATAGGATCTCCCTGGAATTCAACCACAAACTGTGTAAAGTAAAAGTGAAACTTGTCTGATGGAAAATCCCCATCACTGTGTTCAGACAGTTTCATAACACATTTGGACTCTGGACGTATTTAAGGAGACAGCTGACGGTGTCACCTGCTCATTCCAAGACGACTTCAAGAAAACCTCACCTGTTTGTGCAGAGATGGCTCAAAGTAAGTCGACCTTTCAGTTTACAGAGATTTATCCCTCTTTACATGTTTTCTATTTTGTGAAGATAAACCTGACAGATCATCCTCTGCTGTTTTAGATCTCTCACCGTCCGATCTGACGAAGCTCTACAACTCTCCAGTTCAACATGCCGAGAGGGTGGAGCGGAAACTGGGACCCAGTTCAGGCCCAATTGGTCCTTTTGGCCACTCTGGAGTGAAGTGAGTCTCCACAGAGTTTAAACAGGGAAGATTTAAAAACATTAGCTGTCAAAAACTTTGACTTATGATCAATTTCTTAAAATGATTTTTTTCACTGCGGGTGTGCGTTTTCCTTTTCCTTTCCCAAACTTACCACTCTTAAATGTGTTTTACTGGTATTAACTTACCATTATTTAGACACCAAATCTTACATTTTAATTTATTTATTTACTTTTGAGCTCCGTACACTGATAATGTGGTTTTTGACCAGCTTGTTGGTGTGGTAGGGTTGCAATTTTTTTTTATTTTTCACTTTTTATTGGTATTGTTTATTAATTTAACTCTCCTATTTGTCAGGATTTTTCCCTTGAGTGTTTTTATTTATTTGTCTTAAGGCATTAAAAAAAAAGTTTTCCTTTTTTTTTTTTCAAATATTTGTAACTGAGCATTCAACATAAAACAGTGTGAACTTAAAGTAAATGTAACATTCAATTTCATCATAATTAAGAGAAAATCAAATTAAACAGGTGCACACTGGGCATTTTTTTTAAATTATACCTGATGTCAGAAACTCAAAGTGGACAAAAACAAACCTTTTATTGCCCCCTGCTGGCCCTTTAAGAGGATGTTTCAGACACTTCTGTTTCCTCATTGACCTCAGTTATACAGTCAGTGATAAATCTTTTTTTTTTTTTCTTATTTCAAACTCTTGTTTTTCTCCTCAGAGTGACTCTGAAGGATAACTCTCAGTGGCTGGTTCATAAAGGACCCGGCTACGGTAAATCCTCTCAGACGGTGGTGACCCCGGCCAGTAACATGGGCTCCGGCTGGAAGGTAAATCTCTCAGTGATACTTTATAATCATCAAAGAACAAACAGTTAAATGAGTATGTCACTCTGATCTCTGTGGTTTTTCTTATTGCAGGGTATTGGACAGCGGGATTTTGCAGGGTCGAAGACTGTCGGCGACTTTGTGAGGGTCGGGGGCACGAACTATAACCCCGTCTTCGACAACTGTCACCAAGCTTCCAGTCGCATGATGAAGCAGTAAACACGGAGCTTCCTGCTGCTCTCAGTTTTATTACTCTTTGCTTTATAAAAAACAACTAATAAAGCCTTAAACTTACTGAAAGTGCTGTTTGCTCTTTGTTCCTCTGGTTCCTTGTCCATCATTCGTATATATATATATATATACAATCACAGTACAGGCCAAAAGTTTGGACTCACCTTCTCATTCAATTTGCATTTTCTTCAGTTTTATGACTATTTACTAGACTGATTGACTTCATTTCTTAAAGTAATGCCGATTGGTTCTTGCCATAATATGAATTGTGACAGTTTTCCAATGGGGCTGTTGGCTGTGTATTAACCTGACGTCTGCACAACACAAGTGATAGTCCCAACCTCATTGATAAAGGCAGAAATTCCACTAATTAACCCTGATAAGGCACAGCTGTGAAGAGAAAACCATTTCAGGTGACGACCTCTTGAAGAATACCAAGAGTATACAAAGCAGTAATCAGCGTAAAGGGTGGTTATTTTGAAGAAACTAGAATATAAAACATGTTTTCAGTTATTAAGTACATAACTCCACATGTGTTCATTCATAGTTTTGATGCTTCAGTGAGAATCTACAATGTAAATAGTTATAGAAAATAAAGAAAAAATGCATTGAATGAGAAAGTGCACTGAAATCTAAGCAAGTCATTCTGTCTTATTTGTCGTAAAAATTGTCTTATTGTTCTTAATTTGAGCCACATTCACCAGACCAGGTCATAAAAATGTCTTATTTCAAGTTTTTTTTAAGACAAAAATGAGGTGTAAATTGCTTGTAACAAGTCAAAAAAAATCTGCCAATGGGATAAGACGAATTCTTGAAATTAGAAAGATGTCTTAAAACAAGAATCTTTTATCTTATCCCATTGGCATATATATATTTTTTACTTATTGTAAGCAATTGATGCCTCATTTTTGTCTTGACCAGTCAAATTTATATTCTGGAGAGGCTGTCATTCTCCATAAAAGTCCAGAAGGAAAAATTTTACAAAATCTGGTCCAAATGGACAGAATATGTTAAACAAAGAAGAGTGAAAAGGTTTTTTTTTTTTTTTTTTGTTTGCTCTTGACTTTATTGTTATATTATTTCCTCCACTTAAATTGTTGAACTCATATCTTCCCTTGTTCTGTTCTGTGTCAGAAATTTGTTAAAAAAAAAAAAAAAACTTTGAAGAGCAAAAAGCTGAATAAGTAATCAGATATGTCTATTTTATTTAATTCACATGATTCATTTCACTGTAAATATATGATAACAGTAAAATGTTTGCTCTTTTGCAATAAAGTAAATTTATATATATATATATAGATATATATATATAGATATACATACATATTTGTTATTTTAAGTTAAATCAGCTTATTATGTATAACATTGAGATAAGCAATAAAAATTCAAATTACCAAAATCAAAAACAATAACAAAACAAAAAAAGAATATCATTGTTTAGAAGGTACTGAGCCAATTTCATCACAGTTGGAACTACCCATTTTTTGGAAATTTGGGATTTATTACATTTTTTTTCAATGACATTTCAGGTTGTTATTTTTCAGGTCATGCTATCTATAGAGGAATAACATGCCTTCTTAGGGGACTTTTTTTCATATATTAAAATCAGAACTGTTTTAATTTCCTTTAAAACTTAACTGAGTTAAACATTTTGAATGTTATTATTTGTATTTGTATCTTAATACTTCGATGTGTACCTTGGTTATAAAATACTTGTTGGGAAATGATTTGGCGGCCCACTTGCTGTACCTTCGCGGCCCACCAGGGGGCCACGGACCACAGGTTGGGAATCGCTGCCCTAAGAAGTTAATTTAGACTCTAGTACTATTCGCCAAAATGAAGCCATAATTATTTCCATAAGACGTGGCCAAACAAGCACAAACATGAAAAGAGAAAGTGAAAGAGACGTCAGTTTTCTCACTGACACAAGTTGATAAACAACGAAACTGTACAAGTTGAATCTTGTCTGAAAGTATTTGATATTAACAGCTGTTTAATGTCATTGATATGATGAGATGTGACTGTTAACAGTCTTTGAATAACAGACTCAGGCTGACACGTGTTCAACTCTGCTGTTTGCTCTAACGGCTCTGACAGGAGGGTTTTCCCCAAAAAGGGAGGAGATTCAGAGCTGAGGAGTATAAAGTGAAAGTGTTCGAGCAGTGAGTCCAGAAACCAGACTTTATCATCATCATCTTCATCATGTCGTCCTCTGGAGTCCTGCTCTTCTCTCTGACTCTGATTCTGATGCTGATTAACGTCGAGTCTGAATTAAGGCTCAGTTTTGGAGGTATGAACTCATGAACTTATCCTGTGCTGAAAGGTTAATTATTGCAAACTCTTATTTTCAAAGATGCTATTTGAAGATTAGACATATTTGATGTTTTGTACGTCTCATTTGTTGAAGTTTTTCTGACACTTTCACTTCTCCGTTTCATCGTGTTTGTGTCAAAGTGCTTTGAGATTCATGCAGATTTCATTTTCCTGAGTTTAAAAAAAGTTACATTTCCTCCTTCTCTGACTCTGACAGGAGGTGGAAAGAAAAAGTTCAGCTTTGATGTGGGTGGACGTGACCTGAGTAACCTGTACAACTCCAGGGTGGTAAAAGCCGACAGGGTGGTTCGACCTCTGGGGAACCTGGACAAACCTCATGGAGTCGTCAGTCACTCTGGAGTCAAGTTAGTTCCTGCACACTTTAATAGACTTCAACATTTCCAGATAAGCACAATTTTTTTTTAAACTTATGTTAATCCAAAATGCAAAAAATGTGGGGATATCTGTAATATTTATTTGCAAGCCACAAACAGAAAAGTGTAAAAATTGACAATTGAAAATGTTAAGAGGGTCAATGACATAAAGAGGGTCTAAAAACGTGTTTTTAAAAAGTTTTTTGAAAATGGATAAAAACATATTTCTGAGTGAAGAATTAAGTTTTCTAACAGATTTCAGTAGTTGACCAACATTTCCAAGTTTTAGGTTCATTATTTTTTAGTATTTTTAATTTGAGCACCCAAAAATGTCAGGTGGTGCAACCAAATATATGAAAATATATTTATATGTTCCTGTTATTTTTTCTGTGTGAAATTATTGGCAAGTATCTCTCAAGTGTCTGTAGTGACTCATACATTTTCATTTTGTGTGTTTCATTTGTTTTATTTGTGAATAAGATCAATAATTTGATGTTAAAATAACATTTCACATTATTACATTGGTTGTTCCACCTGACATGGAAATTGTTCCAGTCACCAATGAAGTGAAAAAANAAAATAATGCCACTGTATTTTTAATTTCCATTTACAATAACTGACATTCAATTTTTAGAGTTTAATTACTGTGGATACTTGTCAGGACGGTTGCACCACCTGACATTTTGGGGGTTTGAGGAACCAAAACACAAAAAAACATGTTATATTTTAATAGTTTAAAGATGTGTTCAAATAACACAGGTTTCATAGAATAAAGAAATACATGTGATGAAATACTCAATTCATGATGGAAGGAAATATTGCACTCGGACACAAAAAAAGGGACGTCACGTCATTGACCCATTTATTTTTTTATGGTTGTTAAAAGGTTGTTTGATTTCTTTTTTCAGAAAAAGAAATGGCAAATTTAGCTCTGGATTTGTTTTTCGATTTGCATTGCAGGAATAGAAATTGAATGAACAGAAGATACACAGACTCTAAAATAACTCCTGAAATTGAATTTTGCATTATATTTTGTTTTTTTTTTGTCCATAAATTCTGCGTTGGTTTGACAGAGTGACCCTGGAAGATAAATCTGAATGGCTCATCCATAAAGGATCAGACTTTGGCGACTCCTCTAGGACGGTGGTGGTCAATGCAGATCATATGAGCGACAGGTGGCAGGTGAGCAAGGGTCAAAAATACGGATTGTTTATATTTGATGCTTCAGTTCAAACTGATTTGGAAAGACAAAGAAAAAAAACTTTCACTTACAGCTGTAGTTCCTCAAGTGGCCACTGGGAGTTGTGCACTTCACACTCTTCCATAAACCTCTTTTCTTCTGTTTTTGTTTTTGCAGAGCACAGAAACCAAAGATGTTGGTGGGACACACACGGTTTCTGACTTTGTCAAGGCTGGAGGAGAAACATACTCCCCCCTGGTTTCTGACTGTCATGTTGCAGCCAACAACATGATGAACCTGAAAGAGAAAGAGAAAGAGAAACCTTGAATCCTTCTCCAGACAATTTTACAAGTTGCTTTCTTTCTGCTGATCAAAGAGCAGTGGACATTTTTAAAACATTGAGGGAAATTCTGTTTAAACCCAACTTTGTCTGCATTTATGTGACATACTTGGTCCATAATTATGACCCCTGGGTCGGCAAGGACCCAGTGACAAAGCCAAACTCTGAAAAAAAAGAAACTAACGAGCGGTTCACATACCCTGAATGTGTATATTATGTAACCATGTAACCCTCATGCAACCCGAAAGTTCCTCTTGAAATCTTAGGAATTATTATCATTAGTTTTAGGACCCGAGGACCCTATCGTAACCCCAGAACTCCAAAAAATAAAATTCAGGGCACAGAACTCCCCACATGAACCTCCAATTCTACTTGTTATCCTAAGGTTTATTATCGTATATGTACGGATATATTTTTTTCCATTAAAGAAAGGCACCCCCTGCTGGTAACAAGAAGTCACAGCTTCTTTTCTGAGGCAGATCTTGCTGCACACGCTGCGGCTGCTACACTCAATAGTTTTTCAGGTAGGTGGAAGTTGTGCATATATGGCACCTGTATCTCTGTTTTGTCTTTTTATCGGATGAGTAGTGAAATATCTCCGCAGTGGATATATGAACTTTCTATCTGGTGTCAGGTTGTTGTGGAGTTTTTTGATTAAAGTAAGCAATTTACCCTACTGAAGGCAAATTCCCAGATATCCTTACAAGGCCATAAACAAAAATGTTGTTCTGTGCATCTTTCACATACGGGCCTATACATAGACAATAGGTTGCAAACTGCAGGTCAGCTACAACCATCTGGTAACTGGAGACAAGCTCCCTGTGTCCAGGCTATTCAAAGCGCACAGCAGCTGAGCTGACCCACAGATTTCTGCCCATTGACGATTTCAATGTTCTCTGTAAAAGTTAAACTTGAACACATTCTGAAAATCCTAACAGGTCCTGAGTCATTCCCTTAATTCCAGGTTCACACTGTCAATTTGCTGATGTTCATTGGACTTCGTGGACACAAACTTGTAAGATGTAATACCAGATGTTATCTGTACCCCTCCTCATTGATCAGGTGGTATCCTGTCCCCCCTACAAGGCCCTGCTGCTCTAAATAAACAGCCAATCACCACTGGAGAAGGAACGTCCACAGGGTTTTTAAGGGAGAGGGGCTTTTTCTACACAGGTTTTTGGGATGGAGGTTTTTAGGCTAAGAGTTTTGTTAAAAGGTTTAGGAAAGGTTTTAGGAAATGCAAGAGGTTTCTTTTCAGTCCTTGTTCATGTTGTTTAGTGTTATCAGTTGGTACAGAATATTTAACGTGCTGCAAACCTCTCAACTCAGAAGCTTTGTTAAAGATGGTTAGACTTGAATAAACATTTTTCTGGATTCAAGCTGACTGGACTCTCCTGCTGATTTGGACTCCTCTTTTCATCATTATTTCATGGGTAAATGTCTTAGAATTAGGAGACCTAGGATGAGAAAATTATGCAGTAGAAATGTGGGTCCTCCCCCACCTTATATTAAGGTAACAGATTCAACAAGTAACAAGTGAGCCTGAAAATTAGATTCTACAAGGTTACAAATCTGCTACGTCACCGTGGCTTGATGTGGATTGGTCTGTGATGAGTGGTTGTCCAAACACCAGCTGCTACATTTTTTTAAATCCCGCCTCTGAAAGCACTCTCTAGCGCAGGGGTTCCCAAAGTGGGGGTCGGGATCCACAGCTATCCCAGACCACAACTAAGGTACTAACGCCGTTTGGCTCAACATACCTGTATGAAAACATTTTCTTGGCCCTGATTTTGATTAAAAATAAATATATACCTTGTGTGAACGTGGAGGATGATCTCCGAGTGTCCGTCTCCAAAATTAAACCCCGAATGGAGTTTCTGTGCTCCACGCATAGTGCCCATCCATTTCATTAGGTGAGATAAACACTGAAACATATATCCCAGAGCTACAGTTTATGATTATTACTTGAACTGAATTATTCTTGTTCTTATGTGGAAATGAAAGTATTGAACCAAAATTGAGTTTGCACACGACTGCAACAATGTTCGTTCACAAATTACAGAGAAATAATTTTGACATATTCTGCTTTTTTTTCATATTAAACTGTTACATGTAAAATCATAACATGGTTTTCAGGCTGTTGTTCTTTTTTGTGTTGTCATTACGCCCATGTTTGGATACGCTTATTAGTGCACGTTTTATTATGCTTCAGTCACCTCTGGGGATAGTGGGGGTCACTAGTCTCTGCCACCTTTGTTTTGGGGGTCACGGGCTGAAAAGTTTGGGAACCCCCTGGTCTAGCGCCCCTTACCCAGATGGACTAGTGAAATATCTCTGTGACGGATACATGAAACTGTCTGTCTGGCTTGTCCAGTTATTGAACCACAGCAGTGACCACGTACTTGGGACTTATGGGAAAGGATTGCGGCTGAGGAGTTCAAAGAGGCGTCCATTAATCGGTGACAGGTTTTTGTGAAAAAGGTGTTTCACTGCACTATTGAAATAAATGTCAATATCTCGAAAAACCAACTCGTTTGAGTGTAAAAACTGTTTTTTTTTTAAAATTTGGGTGTTTCCATGACCATTTTTCAGTTGCAATATCAAGGTTTTGCTCAATTCTGGGTGTAAACACAGCTCCTGGTTGTTTCCTTCCTTGTTTTGCACATGACACATCTACAGGTGGGTAATAGCCTGAACACTTAATCCAACCTCTTTGTTCTCTATGCATGGTTAATGCCAAAGTTGACAAACCTTGGCATGCACCACGCCCCGAGTGCTCAGTATGAGATAAAACCATTAAGGGAGTGTTTGCTGTATGCAAAGCCACCTGTCCGGAATAAACTGCATACTGTTGGGAAATTAATTATGAAACTCATCGTCGGGGAAAACCCTGACAGATCCAGTTTCCCGAGTCTGGAGGTATTTAAGCAGACTGCAGACAGCTTCACCTGTCACTTAAAGAAGACTTCATTCAAGCAGACATCACCTGTGTGTGCAGAGATGGCAGAAAGTAAGTGGATTTTTCTGTACCTGACTTTACATCTGCATGCGTTTCCTTTCCAAAGAGCAATTCTCACTTTGACTGATCCTCTGCTGTTTCAGATCTCTCAGCGTCTGAGCTGACAAAGCTCTACAACTCTCCAGTTTTTCGCGCCGAACTGATGAAGCGGAATCTGGGATCTTTGCCATTCAAAATAGGCATTATTAGCCACACTGGAGTCAGGTGAGTCCACAGGTGGTGGCTTCAAACCAGAGATGGTCGACAACAGAGAGTGTACATGGGTGTGTCACACGGGCGACTGTATGGAAATGACCAATCAGCAAGAAAAAAATGTTCTCCATTGAAGATGTTTTTATGGATCAGGATTTCATTGGAATTGTTTGTCATATTCAGATTATTTTGACCTGCAAACAACATTTTTAACCCCAATATATAAGTGATGTGTCCCGCTCTAAGAGGGGCTGAGTAACAACTTTCAATTTAAAAAACGAAAAACTGGCTGTGGTTTTTTTGCCTATAAAGTCAAATTGATGAGATGAAAAGTAAAAATGTCTACTTTTTGTCTTAAAATTCTGACTTTTTCTTATAATTTTCACTTCATGATCTCAAATTATTTACTGTTATTCCAAATTTTGACCCTATATCTAAAATTTTTTGTCTTTGTTTTACTTAATTTATTAACTTTGTCTCCAAATTTTGACTTTTTTTTCCATATAGCCTTGGCCATATAATCTCAAAATTTGGTCTTTTTATCTATTAGTTATGACTTCTATCTCAAAGTTTTACTCTCTTGTCTCGTGATTTGACTTTTTGTCCCATAGTTTTGACATTTACATCTCAAAATTTTAACTTTTTATATAAAAAATCAGTTTTTTGTCTCACAATTTTGACTTGAAGTTGGTGCATCAGAATAATAATAATAATAATAATAATAATAATAATAAAGTGCAGCAACTTATTGTAAATGTCAATTGTAGAACACACTGAGGAAAACTGGGACATTTCGGGGGATTTCCCAGGACATAATTTTATCACCAAAAAAGAGGAAGTGGTGACTTTAGGTCATCGGATGTCAGGATCATTCTATAACTCCAAAAGAATCAGCATCTCTTTTTTTTCTTGTGAAAAAAGTTTGATTCAAATCACCAAAAGCAAGAACGCCGACTTTTGTAGCAGAACAAATGCGCAAAGTTAGAAAATTTTGAGCCTTCTCAGAAAAACACTGGGTGCAAAAGGGTTTATCAAAATACAAATAATTCATAAATGCCAGGTTAGGTTAAAATATAAATCTGCTAATAATACTGAAGTAGAAGCCGTTCTGGAGCCAAAAGAGCCGACTCTTCCTTGGGAGCTGAGCCAAAAGAACCAACTCCCTAAAACGAGCTGAACTTCTCATCACGATAATATTTCTTACACTGTGTTTTGAGCTATTTTTATGCACCATTTTAGAACTTTTTGTGTCCTCTAATGTATTTTTCCAGCTCTCATTTTCCTGTCATGATAAATACATTCATTTTAAGACATCAGCTGGAAGAGAAAAACTTAAACAAACCCTTTCATTGCTGATCATTAAAGAAAGGTTGTCATACTTTTTCATCTACAACCACTTTCTACACTGACTTCTTTGCAGTCAGTAATATCTTTTGGGTTTTATAATCTTTGTTTTTCTCTCAGAGTGACTCTCTCTGATGGCTCTCAGTGGCTGATCCATAAAGGACACGACTACGGTAAAGCCTCTGAGACGGTGGTGACCCAGGCCAGTAACATGACCCTGGAGTGGGAGGTGAATCTCTCTTAGTTGATTTTGTGGATATTATGTTATCATCAAATAAGAAGTAGTAACTCTGACCTCTGTGTTTTAACTCTTTGCAGTTTGTCGAAGAACGGGATTTTAACGGGTCAAAGACTGTTGGTGACTTTGTGAGGGTCGGCGACGTTGACTACAACGTCTTCTTTAACAACTGTCACCATGCTTCTGATCGCATGATGGAGCAGTAAACATGCTGCTCTAGAATTGATAACCTCTTTGCTTTATAACCAATAAAGCCTCAAACTTACAGAAAGTGTTGTTTGATTTTTATTTCCTTGAGGTCGATAGCTTTAGCTTCATATTTGATGCTTCCAATTGAATTGGAAACACAAAGAAAAGACTTCCATTTGAACGAATCGTTCACGAACGACTCATCACTACTGGCAACAGGAAGTCAAGGCTTTTTGCTGAGGCAGATCTTGCTGCACATATTGCGGCAGGTACACGCAATAGCTTTTTAGATAGGTTGAAGTTGTGCACATGTGGTACCTGCAACTCTGTATCTCATTTTTTTGTCATATCCAAAGTTTTTTTGCTAATGGATTCTCAAATAAAGCATCCCGAATAAAAACATCACCTGATTCAACCTCTTGTCTTTGTACTTGGCTGACAGACCATCAACTTCTGATGTCAACACATCCAACTAGCAAAAAATTATGTATTTATTTTTTCAGATTTCAACTACTTCTACCTGCAAACCACTTCAAACTTCACTTCACTTTCTTCTTGTCTGAAATAAGTGTCACGTGTCTGTGTCACTACTGGCAGCTTTGTCACCAAGAGACATAAGCAGTGAAGACCTGTGAGTCATCTGCATAGCAATGAAAGTGTTTCTTGATGACATTTCCAAGAGGCTTTATAATGCACAGGTTAAAAAGTAAAGAACTTAAAACGATGCCAAATTACTTTCATGAGCATCCATGAAAGAGAGAAGAGGTGTGTCCTCTGCCTCAAGCTTCGGCATTTCACTTAAGCATGTGGAAAGGTGGGTTAAACCACAATGTTTGTCTCACAGCCTGCAATTAATTCATTCTTTTGAAGACGTTGTTACCCGGAGTAAAAACTTAATCCAAGTTATAGTTTTAGGAAAAAAGCTCTAATGATACAGGTCTTTATATTCAATTGCATTTCCCAGTACACTTTTTCGCAATATAAAGCAATGTTTCTGAAGTTTTGATAAAATATAATTGTGCCTTGCTGGTGTTTCTATCGCAACTTGTGCAAAACTTGAGTATGCAATTCGCTGAATATGCAAGAAGGGAGGAGGACTGTGACTGGCACTTACCATAGTTGCAACAAACATTTTAAGAGCTGAACTGTCATTTTTATGGGTGTTACCCTTGTTGCTGATGTTGTCAACAGACAAAGGCAAAAGGTGTTTTAAATATTAACACTGGAGTCTGTATGTGTGGCAGCAACAACATACTCGAGACTTCTTGGAGAGAATAGTAGTTGAGGTTATTTTGTGTTTTTATAACACTTTTAAAAGGAACCTCAGTATGGAAACTTCTGTCAAACCAACTCATGAGAGTGAAAAAAACTTGGTTTCTGTAAACTTGGGGGTTTCCATTGCCATTTTCATTACGGTATTTAGGTTTTGTGCAGTCCTCGACGTAACTGAAATGCCGCTATTGATTATTTTCTTTCTTGTAATGCTCATGACACATCTACAGGTGGGCTTTTTGGATTGTCAGAGAGAAACCAGGGACTTAAAGTGAACCCCGACTGTAAGGACTAATAGGCATGAATCTGCTTAAATGTTTGTCTCAAACTAGAATTTGTTGTTAAAAGAAATAATGAATTGTTTTTTCTTAAAAAAAAAAAAAAAAAAAACAGTTTAAAACACAGTTTCTATCCTTCGGGCGCAGCCATTGTTTTACTGCAGCAATGCATTCTGGGTTGATGATGTAGATTGGTTGCTTGGTCCCGAGCATCTGGATTTGGCCGTTTCCTCACTACTAGTCGCCGTAAGTCACGAGGTTTGAGGAGGGAAA
>RPOG01002858.1:0-74226 GCA_008086565.1 Thalassoma bifasciatum
GCAGCAGCCTCCCTCTTTCCCCCTCCCTTCTCTCTTTCCTTTTTCCCCAGGTGGGCGTGACCGAGGTGTGTGGTGTGCAGGCAGGTGCAGAGGATTGGCAATCACCGATCTCAGCCTGGGCTTCAAGACCTCTTTGTGACTGCTGCTCAGAGCCAGACCGTCTCTTAGAAACAGTTAGTGAGCGCTCATGCATTTGCTTCTTTTGTGCCTGGAATCCATGTGGATTATAACCCTGTTTTTCCTCCCGTCCCAGCTTCCTGCCTGCCCTGCCTGCAACCTGTTTGAGCTCTCTCAGCCAGCGTCACCACACACCTCCTCAGCTCACCTGCCTTCAACTCTTCCCTCCTGGATATGACACTAAGCTCCCAGCTCGCTCCCTGGGCCTGCAGTGTGGTAATTAGAAGCCTTGTTAGCCTTTTTTAGTACCAGTTTTAGTTCCTGTTTCTCAGTTCCCCTTCAGTTTACCAGTTAATTTTGCCCTCATCAGTAGTCTTCCTTTGTTTCTGATTTCACGTTTGGGTAGGGCCGGTTTAGTGTAGTTTTGTTATTGTAGCCTGGCCTCCTCAGTTCCCCCCCCTCACTGCAGCAGGAGAGTTTTTGTCTTTTTCTAATTTCTAATAAATATTCNATTGGAAACAGGGAACTGCTTGCAGTCAAGTTAGCCCTGGAGGAATGGCGCCACTGGCTGGAAGGAACAGAACAACCCTTCATTGTTTGGACCGACCACAAAAACCTTGAATATGTTCGTTCTGCCAAGAGATTGAACTCTCGTCAAGCCCGATGGACTCTTTTTTTTGGTAGATTCAACTTCACGCTGACCTACCGGCCTGGATCCCGCAACATCAAACCTGATGCCCTGTCTCGACAGTTCTCTGTAGAGGAATCATCCTGTGAGTCCGAAACCATCCTGCCTAAGACTTGTGTTGTGGCGGCTCTCACCTGGGAGGTCGAGGCCCAGGTTCGACGCGCCCAAGCACTGCAACCGAACCCTGGAAACGGCCCTCCTAACTCCCTGTTTGTACCTGACTCCACCCGCTCTCAGGTTCTCCAATGGGCACATGCTTCCCGCCTGACATGTCATCCAGGAGTGACTAGGACCCTGGATGTCCTGCGGCAGAGATTCTGGTGGCCCACCATGGACCTTGACACCCGGGAATTTGTGGCAGCATGTTCTGTCTGCGCCCGCAACAAGACCCCTAACAGACCCAGCTCTGGTCTTCTCCAGCCACTGCCCATCCCGCAGCGTCCCTGGTCCCACATTGCTGTGGATTTTGTTACTGGATTACCACCTTCACAAGGTAACACCACTATCTTGACCGTAATTGACCGCTTTTCCAAAGCTGCCCACTTCATAGCCCTGCCTAAGCTCCCATCTGCGAGGGAGACTGCTGACCTCATGATCTCTCAGGTATTCAGACTCCATGGCATTCCGTCAGACATTGTGTCCGATCGGGGCCCCCAATTTATCTCTGAAGTGTGGAAGGCTTTCTGTACTGCTCTGGGGGCCACAGTCAGTTTAACATCTGGTTTTCATCCACAGTCAAACGGCCAGACGGAACGGGCTAACCAAGCCTTAGAGACATACTTACGGTGCACCACCTCAGAGGATCCCTCAGCCTGGAGCAGTCACCTCCCTTGGGTAGAATATGCCCACAATTCCCGGATTAACTCCTCCACTGGGCTCTCACCTTTTCAGTGCTCCCTTGGGTACCAGCCACCCCTGTTTCCTTCCCAAGAAAGGGAGATCTCAGTTCCTTCGGTGGAGAGTTTCATTAAGGACTGTGAAAAGACCTGGAGACAGGCACAGGCATCCCTTCACCAGGCATCCCAGAAGATGGAACTCCAGGCCAACCGTCGCCGTACCCCGGCTCCCTCCTATACCCCTGGTCAGAAAGTCTGGCTGCGAGCGAAGGATCTACCTCTGAGGGTCGAATCAAAGAAGCTGGCACCACGGTTTGTGGGACCTTTCCTGGTGGAGCGGATTATTAACCCCAGTGCTGTCCGTCTCAAGTTACCTGCGTCCATGAGGATANACAGGGATATTTACGTCTTTATTGTGCTGATTAATCTTCCTCGTGTCACTTTCATCCTTGTGATCAGTTCAACTGTACGACCTCTGAGAGATTCAGTAAAAAGAACTCTTTCTGCGCTCTCGATAAAAAGTAGCATGTTGATTTGTAAAAGGAAACAGATTTCCAAGCAGAGGGCAAAGGAAAGAATCACAGCGCACCATGTTCCCGCTCCCGAAGAGGCAAGAGGTGACTTTGCTTAAATCTCTCACCTTTCAGTCTTTTCAAAATAAAAGGTATATTTCATGTAAAAGGCACAATGCTCTGAAGTCCAAAGGTAACAGAGATGTAGACGAGGTCAGAAAGGAGAAAAAATATTGCTTTCAATTTTCTACTTTCATGAAGGAATAACCTGTAACAGGGTTCACATCACAGCAATCATCAGAGGTGGTGGAGAATTTATCAACAGCCGAGTATGAAATAAGGATTTCTTAGTGACCTGTTTTTACTTGTTATGCCAAAGCTTGAAATGTGAACTGTGGTTTTAAAAAGATGATAAAGGTTTTCCATTGGGAAGCACTGTGGTCCAAACAACCGGCCCCGAAAATGTATTACCAATTTAAGCACCTGCACAAACACACACACACACAGGTCACTGATGCAGGAAACAGATTAGATTCACAACAAATAAACTTATTCACTTGGAATAAAACATCTTTTCAGTTTAATACGATATGAAAAATTTCCATCAGGCTGTGGCTCAGTGATAGATGGGTAATCTTTTGATCAGAAGTTTTAGGGTTTGATCCTCTGGTCCACTCTACATTAGATATAAGACTTTATCAATATGGATGCACTGATTGATTCTGCTTATCAATCTGATTCTTTATTGTTTCCTTTATTGGCTTAACAGGGTTTTTGGTTAACATTTTATAGTTTATAAGTATATTGATATGGAATTGGTCACTGGATTTGAATACCTCAGGACATAAATAAGTAAAAATAAGTAAAAATTAGTACAAAAATCACACCCCACATGACATGATGTATTGTTTTGTTTTATGTTATGGACTGAAGAAGGCCACCTAGTGTCTTGAAGTGGTTTTAGCATGTGGAACCTGCAGCTTGCCGTAGTTACCATGAAATCAGCCGTGAGCCTGAAAGCGTCTTTTGTATTATTGTTCGGTTGGAAAACATCTGCCTGTTAGTATTTTCACATTTAGAGTTCTCAGTGTTGTTCTAAAAGAGTAATTGTGACATGTTTCTGTGGTGAAAGTTGAAATTCTGTTTTGAAACCAAAGCTTTTATTGATGTATGCTAACTGCTAGTGTGCTGTCTTTAAAGTTCGGTTTCAGAAATAACTTCGGAGTGACAGCTTTGTATTTGTTTTGTTTTAGTTTGGGAATTTGTGTCAGAGTGAACGCTCTCAACGCTCTTCTCCATAGACAATCTTTGACATTTCTCATTTCGTGATTAATGTTTTTGCAACGCTTAGCCTTGGAGAATTCTTGTCTGTGAGTACAGTACAGATGAACTCCAGTACATATAATTGGAAAGTAGCGACAAAAGTTTTTCGTTTTGTAAATCTGTAAATATGCAAATGCTGATTTTGTCAGTCAGCATTTCAAATTGATTCCGTTGTATTATATCTCTTGAATGTTTCAGTTTTACAATCTTCAATCTCAAAGTAAATGACCAGAAAAGCAAGCCTTGTGTCCTCTATGCTGTTTAGTTGCACACGGAAATACGTGCTGTGAGGACAGCATATTTAGCATATCAATAGGATTACCCATATATGCTAGCATCGAGCTAGCGCTATGTTTACCACATTGTTTTTGGTATAATAGTAGATGTATAACATATTGAATGTATTGAACATGAATCTCTTGTTAGAAATGAATGTAAGTTTCTTTGTGTGTTCAGTTTTACAGCTTCTTAAAGTAAAATTTAAAGCAGAAAACCTTGAATCAGAGTTTTCTTGGGATATTGTCATCTAGCTGCTAAGCTAAGATGGCTAGGGAAGAATAGATGATGTAAGGTTCGACTGCTGCGGCTTATGGAAACAATTAATAACACTCCACCTTTCCCTGGAATGTGGATGGAATTAGTTCATACAGAAACTGCAGTACATTAAACGTCCACTGGAGGCAATATAAAACACACAAAAACATACTAACAGCAAAGTTTTGGTCTGACTAGCTTATTTCTCAACTGATGGTCACATTTTTTCACAGCTCCTCATTTTTAAAGTTATAAACCTAAACAAAAAATAACATATTCTCATTTCATTTTGTGTTATTTCCATTTAATTTCCTTGTTATTCTCATTTTATTTTCATGTTATTCATAAAAATCTGCCAGAGTTTAGTATTGACAGCCAAAATTTAAACTTATTACTAGTGTTTGAAACATGGAAAAGTCTGATACCAGGTCTTTAAGATGAAATACTCAGTCCTTTTAGCCTCATGGTTGGAGCGTTTGCCTTGTTCACAAAGGCTACATGCCATTTTTTTACATAGCAGATTCAATACTCACCACTTTTTCCTTTTTTTCAGCTGTCATATTTAACAGAGGTAAAAAGGTCCCCAAAATAATTAATAAACATTAGGTAATAAACTTATTTGTCACAAAGTTCAGGTTTAAAAAAAGCCAACATCCTTCATTGTTCTTTATTCAGTCTAAAACACTTAAAGGCTCAGCTTATCTACTTCATCACTTCTGTGAGGGTGTGGTTTGAACAAATGTTGACAGTGCTGGCAACAGAAGCAAACCGTCCTAGAACTGTCAACTTGTTTGGATTCAAACATCTGCTCAACTTTATTTGGTGCATGGAAATTCATTTCATCACCTCTTTTCTGCTGAGCTGGCGCAGCCTCAAACAACCCAGAGAAAACAGAGACAGAGAGAGAAACAGAATCCTCTTCAGTGATACTAAAAGTGTTTAAACCTTTGTTGAAGCGTTTTGACTTCATCGACCGTGAGTAAGACGCTCATAATGACAAGTGTTTTCAAGGCCTTTGGGGCAGAGCTAAAAAAAAGGATGCTGTACTTTGCTGGGATAAGGTTAAGAGAAGGGTATCAAGTGGGACCCTGATATACACCACCTGTCATCCCATTACATTTCCCCCTCTGTACCAGTTTCACTACCTTTAATGGCTCCTTCTGTGAACCTGAAGGAAAATCTACACCTATTCTCCCCCTGAAAGCACCAAAAGCCATGCACTGAAAAGTTGAAAAGCGGCCCACCATAACTAAACACACCAAATCACACGGCACCCCTGACACTGACACTCCCGCCTGCAACCCTCCTGGCACTGTGGTTTCCTCAGCGGTGAGATGCTCACATTGTGAAATTGCCTCTTCCTCAGGGACCTATTCAATCACTCCCGGCTACAGCCCACAAACAAAACCGGCAGTCCACCCAGGGAGAAAACTAATGTACGATTCCCCCGATTTGCCACGGAGGCCCTGGGAGAGAAAAATCTCCCTTTTCTCGAGACAACGAATGGGCTGCTTCCTGGGTTATGGGTGCTCCGATGAGTTGATTAACTTCACAAGGACAGAATGAAACTTTTCGCTGACCAATTTATGTGATTGGTGGCTGAGCAAATGATGTGTTAGAAGAGAGATGGGTTTCAGGGCACCACTCATCTCCTCAAATGAGACTTGTGGATTAAATCAAATGGAGGACATGCATAGGAATAACCGTCGACCACTTTGGAAGGCCGTGTACACAGACAACTCGACTTAGCGTCTTCATTAGATAGGCAGTCGGAAAAACACAGCTGATAGGCGCTGTGTGCTCTCGCATAGTGGCCCTGTCATTAATTATGGATACACTTGCTGGTGATGCCGCGCCGCGTCCGACTGACCGGAGCTGAGATAATGACAAGTGAGGTCAAAATATCAAACTCTACCTGCACACATTTGTATTCCTGTCACTAACTCTGGAGGCCAGGCTCGGAGGCGTACGGCTAAGCTAATAGACGTGTGGAGCTGGGAAATATTTATAGTATGTGAATTAGAATCACAAAGAATAACACTGATAGCACGTCAGCATGTATGTTCGACTTTCATATTTATGTTTTTAATTATGGTTCTGTTTCCAGTGGCTGGGAAAAGGAGCTAAACAAGAGGAGTAACAAATAAACAGACACTGGTACCGAAAACCAATCTACATGCAATCAGACGAAACATATGAAAGGTTGCATTCAGGGGACCTCAATTCGCCTCAGCCTTCTCGCAATCCCAGCAGAGCGCGAAACTGACATGGACCCCGACACACGTAACCTGCAAACTTTCCAATCCGACGCGATCCGTCGCTCGGCCTTTGATTAAAAGCTTGAATTATTCCAGCAAAGAGAAGAATCACAGCTGCTTTCTCTCCATCTGATGCTCAGAGCAGCCACAGAAATCCAGGCACTCAATAATAGTCAACAGACACCTAATAGAAACACAGCGCTACCTGGATGCTGAATGTTGATTAATCCGTCTGGAACAAGGAGCACCCAGAGGAAGTGGAAGCTGTGACCTAAAATACAAAGTAGGTGATGACTCAGAGTCTGACTGAGTCTCTCTGTGCTGGTTAATAGAGAAAACGTAATTAACGTGACCCTACATACAACCCATGTAGAAGCATTTAGCGCACTGCCGCAGATTGAGACGACTTCAAACTAGTTCACACAACTGACACTCAGAAAAGCAAGAATAGTCATTTGTGGAGAAGGGAATTAATTAGTTTTGGTACTTCCTTTTGTGGCTCTCCAGTCCCTTTTTCTGTGAAAGCTTCACTTTAGACTGGATATTTCCCCTTCAGGCTCTGCGGTAGAAATGAACAACCACTTAATGAAATATCAACATTCTAAAACGGGCAGTAGTGACTAAGAAAGGACGCTTTTTGACCACCAACTCGGTCACCTCTGGCTGATGGCAGCATTATTAAACAGTTAATCTGTTACGTCTGATTTTAAATGAGATTATCAGCGTCAAAATTGGTATCATGTAATGTTATTTCTCCAGTTGTAGTTTCCAGAAGACGGCAAAGAGACTAAAAGTCCTTTTGATGAAACGACACTGGGCAGCAAAGTTTAAAAATGACAACCGATTATTTTATCATTTATCACTTCTTTTCTACTGCTTATCCTGTTCAGGGTCACAGGTGGCTGGAGTCTATCCAAGCTGTCTTAGGGCGAGAGGCAGGGTACATCCTGGACTGGACGCCAGTCAATCACAAGGCCGACACACAGATACGACAACTTTTCACACACACACACACTCACACCTACAGGCAATTTAGAATCACCAATTAACCCAATGAGCATGTTTTTGGTCTGCACCCATGCAGAACATGCATGGGCTCCTTGTCCGACCTCTGCTTTAAACTGGTGACCTCCTTTCTGTGAGGCAGCAGTGCGAACCATTGGGACCTGCAGCCTTTAGCAGATCAGTTAAAGATGTAATACACAGTTTGAATCTCTGAAAGAACACCTGGATTGACCGACCCAAATCCTCAAATCTTACCCCTAGTCATTGTCATCAGTGATGTCAAGATGTTTATGTCGACTCCTCTTTAATAAGACAAATGCTCTTTATGGGAAAAACACTTGAGTCAGTCAAGTCACCCTCAAACTTCCACTAATTCTTTTCTGTTTTATCAAACCTAAGCTTAATTGATGCTTGAGGTGCCCGCAAGGTGAACAACATCATTGTAGCAGCCTCACCTCATTGCATGGTCCCTTTCAAAGAAAAACATTTCTGTCATGCACACCTGAAAAATTTTTAAGTGCCAAACATGCATGGACAACATTGCTGCTCATGTCTGAAGTACAGAAATACAGCCATTTATATGATTCATCACACAGAAATGACCATGAAAACCATGGGATGGACAATTCCCTGTGGCCAGACTTGGCGAAAAAGAGGAATTGGCAAAATGAAATCTTGTAAAAGAGTGAGAACAAATGTAAAGTTCTTCTACTAATACTAGTTTAGTGATCTGGTAGATGTGTGTTTGTAGTACACTGCTTCCTACAACTTGCCAATGGACGCCAATGGACGCTGTGTCGCATATTAAAAGTATAAAAGTGTGGCACTATGTTATAGATAGATACATGAAAATTGCCCCCCCCCTCTTTTTTTTACTGCTGAAGGTCATTCTTTCAGAAGAACTACCGTATTTTTTGCACTATATGGCGCATCGGATTATAGGGGTGCATTAACCAAACGAAAACAGTCAGATAAGCCAAACTTCATTCAACTTATTGAAGAACTCAACTTCAATAACTCTCAACATTTTTCAGTTGTTCACATGAAATACAAAACAATACACTCCCTTTTCATTCATCAATGTTAAATTCTCTCGCAGCTGCACTATTCACATGTTCTGCTGTGTGACTGGTAGCCTTGAACATAAAATCCTCATAAAACCGGTTCTAGGTCAGTAAGCACAACCAGAATTGATACATAAGGCACGCTTGATTGTAAAGCACACTTTTGATATTTGATAAAATTAAAGGATTTTAGGTGCCCCTTATAGTGCGAAAAATACGGTACTGTGCAATCTATCTTGCCTTAACATAGCGTAATATTGGTTTTGCCAGCAGAGGGCACTCGGTACCTTATGCATCAGCTCACACTCCAACAGAAGAAGTCTGCTCAGTTTGCGATGAAGCAGTGTACAGATCACTTGTTAGATCTTGTTAACCTGCATTTTCCTGTCTTTACAGTTCCTGAAATAATGGATATAATGCAGGGGGATGAGTTTGCCCATTTTTTTCCTGCTGTGTAACAAAAGCTTCACTCTAAATTCATGGATGCCATTTCTATACATCACACTCAAGTGGAAACCATAACTCAGTCTTTTGCCTCCTAGAAAAACTTAGATTATGTTGTTGTGCTTTTAGTTTCCAGTAAACATACTTATTCTTCCAAGTGTCTGGTTTCTCGGAAGTCAGCCTTGTTGGCTTCTTTCTGCTGAAACACTCATCTCTTTACATCGGGGGGAAAAGTTGTCTTGCACCAGGAAAAGTAGTCTTACAATGAAGATTTGCTCCTAAAAACAAATGCTTGCCTTGGCAGAAGTCACGTCTCAACCATGGCAGGTGATGGTGCTAATGGGAAACGGAGTCTCTGTCCAGGATAAACAGTACCGATTTTTGGCCAGAGGTGTCGCTGCAATCAATGCTAAATGGACAGTCTGCACAGAGACTTTAATAGTCCACCAATATTCGGCATAAGTGTCAGGAATTTGACACATTATTAATAGGGAAGCTGTGCAATCAGAAATATTTACTGAGAGGAAAGCAGACTATGAAAATTTTGGGGTACAGCCCCTAGTGGACGCTCGGTGAACTGCAGTTTTTAACTCTGAGGCTGGTGAAGCTTTCTGCTTTTCTTAGCTGAAAAAGCTATCCAATATGTCATCCCGCTAGATTCTACTTTCTGTTGTCTCTATGGTTGTTTTGTTTTTGGATTTCTGGTGTCAAAATGTCAAGCAGTACAACTTTATAGTCGTGTTTGTGCTTCCTACTTTGAGCGTGACGTCAAAGGAAAATGGTCCTTGTGGGAATAAAGCGAATAACGAATACTGATGACGTCTGAGACATGCTGCTGGCTGGTGATTAGGAGGCTTTGTCATCTCTTCAGTTCTTTTCTGTCCCTCCCCTTCTCGTCAGTGAGTCACGACCTGAAGGTAGTCAAAGAGCGTCAGGTCTGCTCCTGGCTGTCTGCTCGTGTCTCCAGAGACGGAGGAGTAGCGGTGTTTCCACTGCTCCTGAGGAACCAAAGAGTGAAGTTCCTGGAAAGGCCCCGACCTTTACCCTCGTCCTCTGGGAAAAAAGGGATGACAGTAGCAGCCTGTCAGAGAAGAGCAAGAATACTACACTGTCTTCTTCTTCTGACCAACGTTGGTTCCTGCGGTGATGGTAAATCAGGGGTCCACCTCCTTTCCTCTGTGACTTACTCGCCTCTTTTAACACCTCCAGCTAAGAAAATGAAACACTTGCTGTATATTTAAGCCTTTAGTTTCTAATCCCCTGCTGTGAAAAGGGGGTGTTAAAGATACCCAACATGATTCCGCCTCTCTCTGGGCCTGTGTTTGGCAGATGGAGAGATGCACAGAGATAAAAGACAGATGCTCGGGTCCTGAGTTTTCACTCAGACCTGCCTGGTGCGACTTAAACTACCCCCTGACTTTGCTCCGCGTTGAGAATAGTGAGCAGAGTGGAGGAGAGGGAAGACTTTCACACGTCTTTGATAGCTGACTTCATGTGTTTGGGTCGTTCTGCAGCTTTGTGAGTAACTCTGAGCAGCAGCTGTGGGTGTATAAGACCCACATGTGCTTCCAAACTTCTCACAGTTATATCTGACACTGTGATACTCTGATACCAACTGTTGTTTTAGTCAGGCGTTCCAAACCACCCTCTGCATCTCTGAGAGTTCACAGAGAGTGGGGTCGTCCTGACCCACAGTTCCTGAAGCATAAATACAAAATTATCAGATTCATAAGAGCAACTTTGCATTGTATTTATTTATCTATTGCACACGTTCATGTCTATTCCTTTAACTCCGTCATGACACCAGGAGCACACACAGCAAGGTTAATTGATGAACTTATGCGGCTGCTCTCTGGATTACTTTTCCTATCGCAGCAGATACTTAAGGTTAGCTGATGCAAAGTTGATGAGCCGCCAGCAAGAAATCCTGATCTCTTACATTGATACAAACACACACTTGCACCCAAAGAGAACCCATACATACACAGAAAGATCATGCAATCGCAACTTGTTTCAACCATTGCAGTTGATTTTGAGGTTTACATCTGTATTGCATCCTTTCAGCAACCTTATCGGCACTTGCAGTTTCTGCAACATTTGTTGGTATCACTCCTATAAGTGTAATCAATGCATTCCTGCCTTTATCAAATTAAAGCATATTTGATTGTAGAATACGGTCTTGTGTATTGATATATTTTAAAGACTTTTATTTTGGAATGATTACCAACTCTGACTCTCTGACGTCACTTCTATGAGATTCGCGCTTCTCCCCTCAATCTGTAGAACATGTTGAGGAGAGGTGAGACCTTACAAATGTGTTAACATGTTTAACCCTTTGGGTGACAAAGTTGCATAATTGCAACAAGGAAACTTGCTGAATGTAACAAGTCATATCTGCAAATGTGGTGCCTCATGTAGTTAGTACTTTACACCAGGAGATGACAGGCATCTGTTACTTAAATTTGAGCAATATTTGTGGGCGTTTTCCTATTCAAAGTTTTGGTGTTTAAAGAGTTTGAGACCCCCCCGGGCAGCACATAGTGGAGCAAATGCTTTGTATGGGGTTGGAGCAGCAGGTAAGGTCAAAACATGGCTAAAGGTGTGGGGGGTAGTGAGAATGTAAAAACTGTGGAAATAGACGTGGTAGAAGCCGTGTCTGCAGCGTTGTTTACAGAGCATCTGTAAGAGTCAAGTTATTCGATATGGCCACCTGGTGATGTCATGATATGTAAATTAGATGAGTGAATTTACTCCCATCACAAACTTTGGGTCATACTGATGACTTTTCTCATTCACAAGTGCGCTTTTGACTCTAACTATTTTCAAGCATACTCCATAATCAGTGGACGCCATGACATGGAGTTGTGAAAGAGTGGTACAGGGAGCATGAGACATCTTTTTCACACATGGATAGGCCACCTCAGAGTCCAGACCTTAACCCCATAGAGAATCTTTGGGATGCTCTGGAGAAGACTTTGCATAGTGATCAGACTTTCCCATCATCAATACAAGATCTTGGTGAAAAATTAAAGCAACAGTGGATGTAAACAAATCTTGTGACATTGCAGAAGCTTATCAAAACAATGCCACAGTGAGTGTCTGCAAACCAAATATTAGGGTGTGACCTTTTTTTTTGGCCAGGCGGTGCATATGTTTCATGTTGCGTTGTTGATGTTAAATACCCTATAAACAGAAGCCGAAAAGGCCAGATCGCATTCAGGCTCTAAATGTGACTGTTCCTCCCAATGGCCTCACTTCTGCCTCTTTAAACTGGTGCAAGATGGAAACAGATCATGTTTGAAAATTGTTGGGACAGGATTGTAGTCAGTAAATGTTCAGTCTCATACACTTCAAACTGTGTCTTATTAGCATAGAACTAAAAAAAAAAAAAGCACCACTCTAAACCTATGCACATTCTAAATTCCTTCTGCGTCATGAAAGACACAGTCACCTCAGCAAATGCATAAACTTTTGGCAACCCTATAAGCTTGTTGTTGTTCCACAGCCGTAGCCCGTCCAAAACGTTTAAAAAAAGGAGTGCGGAGGGAGAGACGAAGAGAGAGAGAGAGAGAGAGAGAGAAAGAGAGAGAGGACGGACTAATCCGCCTCAGCGACTTTGGGACAGGCTTGCTTCTCCTTCAGGGGTGGTGAACATGGCTGAGAGCTGCCAGCCTGCATGCACAAAGACACACTGATCCCACATGAGCAGAAGAGACAAAAATGAGAGGGAGAGCAGAGCAGTGATAGTGGCAGTGTTGTACAGCGACATGTCAGAACTGAAAGGTCAAGATGAGCAGTGTAGGTCTAGTTGTGCAGCCTCAACAGCTGCGGCTTCAAAATAGGACACTTCACAAAGAAGTGTGGCTGAGAAATGCAAATCTTCCCCCATAAAAGCTGCATCAAAAGCCGACATTATACATCCTTTTTTAGTAATTTGAAGCTTAATCACCACTAAACTCACTGTAAAGGCTTTAATAGTGCTGCATCTCATCCAGAGGAAAGTCTGCAGACTTGGAGCACAGGGACAAACTGAAGAAATCTTCAATCACACTTGCTGCTTTGACATAAACTCAAGCCTATTAAGTCGTTCGCTTCACATTTGAAGATTCTCGTTTAGCTCGGCCCCAAGAGTTTTTTTTTACTCAGGATTTAAAAACAGAAATGCTCTTTTTCTTTTCAATGGGCTGATGCTGCCACAGGCTGTAAATAAAAATACAAACATCTGAGTACTCTGAGTTTATTTGTTTGATGCAGCGATCTTAAAAGCTGATGCTAACTTGTTAGCTTGATACGCATTCAGAGCTTTAAAATGTAGAGAGTACTCAGGGCTTCACTTTTTCCACAGTTTGTTATGTTACAGCAGTGTTTCCCAACCGTATTGGGGCCGTGACCTCATTTCGGCATCAAAATGTTCCAACGAGCCCAAAGACATTTTCTTTCTAGAATCAATGTCTCAGCAAAAGTATGCAGCTTCATTGCTCCAACAATCTCACCTCTGGGATGCTTCAGTGCATGCTCACTAACCGTCTTGGCATACACAGATATTTTGACTGGCAAAAGACAAAAAAGGCATCATTTATTTTAGCTCCCAAGAGGGTTCATTTGCATGTTTTAGCTTACAAAAGGACCCTTCTGCACATGTTTTAGCCCCAAGATGGCACACCTGCGTATTTTGGCTCCTAGAAAGACACTTTCACACATATATTGGCTCTCAAAAAGCAACTTTTTCATATATTCCCCCCCAAATAGGACATATTCACACATGTTTTTGTACTTGAGAGGGCACTCTAGTGTATTATAGCTCTAGAGAGGGCACAATTACATACTTGTCTCCCAAAAGGACACTTGCTTGTTTTTGCTCCCAAGAGGACACCTTCACAAGTTTTTGCACCCAAGAAGGCACTCTTGTGTATAATGACACTTATGAGGGCATGTTTGTACATTTTGTCTCCCAAAAGGACACTTTTACACATTTTAGCTCCCTGGGTGACTGTTTTCAACATTTTGGCTCCCAAAACGACACATTTGCATGTTATGGTCCCAAGAGGGCACATTCACGTATTTTGGCTCATAAAAGGCCACTTTTGAAAATGTCTTGGCTCACAAGAAGCCACTTTTGCATATTTTTGCCCCCTTAAAGAACAGGTTTGCACGTGTTGAGGCTCTTAATTAAACATTTTTGCATATTTTAGCTCTCAAAAAGATACATTCGAACATGTTTTAGCACCAAGAGGGCACTTTCACACGTTTTTGTACCCATGAAGGCACATTTGCACATTTTGGCTCCCAAGAGGGCACATTCCTGTATTTTTGCTTCTAAAAGGACACTTTGAAACATGTTTTGGCTCATCAGAAGCCATGTTTGTGCATTTTTGGCCCCAAAAAGGCAAATTTTGCACATGTTTTCGTCCCACGAGGACACTTTCACACATTTTTGCACCCAAGAGGGCACACTCTGGTGTATTATGGCTCTCATGAGGGCACATTTGCATATTTTGTCTCCCAAAGGGATACTTTTGCACGTTTCGGCTCCCAAGAGGACATTTTTTCACATGCTTGTGGCTTCCAAGAGGATATTTTTGCATATGTTTTGGCTTCTAAAGGGGTACCTTCACTCAAAGGTTTTTGCACACAAGAGGGCACTAGGGCACATTTTGGCTCCCAAGAGGACATTTACTCATGCTTTAGATCCCAAGATGGCACTTAACCCCATGTTAGGCTCTCAAGAGGACACTTTCTCATATGGTTTGGCTCAGAAGAGGGACTAAATAGAAATTTCAGGTGACCTCATTTGAATTCCAGGCGACCCCACGTGTGATCCCGACCTCAAGGTTGAGAAACACTGTTACAGTCACGTGACTGGTGGATTGCTGCAGAGATAGTTGACCTTCTGGTAGAGTGACCATCAGGTTCACCTCTTTGACTAAGGCCCTTTACCACTTATTGTTTAGATTAGATTGGGGACCACCCTAAGGAAGAGTCCTGGTGGTTTTGAGCTTCTTTGATTTATAGATAATGAAGGCCACTGTGCTCGTTGGGACCTTCAAAGCAGCAGAAATGTTTCTGGACCCTTCCCCACATTTGTGCCTGGAGACAATCCTGTCTCAGAGGTCTACAGACAATTCCTTTGACTTCATGCTTGGTTTGTGCTCTGACATGCACTGTCACCTGTGGGACCATATTTAGACAGGTGTGTGCCTTTCCAAATCACGTCCAATCAACTGAATTTACCACAGGTGGACTCCAATTAAGCTGTAGGAACATTTCAAGGATGATCAGTGGAAACAGGATGCACCTGAGGCTGTGAATACTAATGAACATGTGATGTCTTTGTTTTTTATTTTTAAAAAATTTGCAAAAAAAAACCCCTACAGGTTTTTCATGTTGTCGTTATGAGGTGTCAAATTTCGAGGGAAAAAATATGATTTTTTTTCACGCATTAATTTTTTTGACTTCAACTGCTCTCATATCACATACCAATATAATTCTAGAGATTTTTCATCATGGGCTGATTGGATTTGGCGTCGGCGTTATCTAAAGCCGAGCAGAGTCATCTCCCTGGTCAGATGGGATAAATCCAGGTTGCGGGAGCAGTGTGAGAGGCCACGTTCTGCCTTTGAGCCCAGCCGTGAAATTAGATTAAAAAACAGGTGCGACCAGATGAGCAGCCGTCCATGCATCCGCTCATCATCCTCCACTATCAGGACATAATTCAGCAATTAGCCCAGCCAGAATTTTCATTTAGAGGTCGACTGTAGCGATGATTCCGCTCACAGCTGAGTTTTCTCACCATGAGCGACATCATTTTTCAGTTTTTGTATTCTGGTTGTTAATCTGAGAGTAATATCTTGTGACATCCTGTCAGAATCAGTCAGTTAATTCTTCTGAATGCAGAGTAAACACTACAGGAAATGAGATTTATTCCAAATGATTTGTCTTGCTGTGATGTTTCTTTCTGTTCACACTTGGATGCATATAGTCTTAGATTGGATTTGGATACTACACCTTGTTTATCTCCTCACCCTGTCTCTCTTGGTGTGTGTGTGTGCGTGTGTTTGGGTGACTCTGTACTTGTGTGTGCTCATTCATGCAGGCGTACACATGCCATCTGTTCAGGGTAGATACGCCACCTCTTACCGATCCCGTGTGTTGAACAACCCTCCGTGTCTCTGCTTGGTGCTGTCTGATGTGGACAACTGGGGCCATCTAACCAAACAGAATCCTAATTGGCAGTCTTATCTCATTTTTAAATGTCTGACAAAAGATGAATCCTAATTTCTATAACAGAATTAAAATTAATGAATATTTCGCCTCTTACCCAGTCTTATTGGTTTTGACCTTTTTGTAGTTCAGGTTTGAATTATTCAATATTTTATTCAAAGTTGAGAGACTCATTCAGCATAAAAATGTTTGTGATAACCAGAAATTTAATTTTAGAATGAATAAATAAAATCCAACCAACTCCTTTGTGTAAGTGCTAAAAACTGCAGTACCCCAAGTGTCCACTTGGGAGTGGCTGCAGAAACACCAAAAACCACAGAATTTTTGTTTTTAATTTACTAGGTTTGTCCGTACAAGATAGGGGTGCGTGATACTGCAACATTTGGAGTTGATCCTTCACCAAGTAAATATAGAAGCTATATCTCCGACTCATTTTTAGAGCATGACATGAGTTTCTACAGCACAATAATTTTCAATAGCTCTCATTTCTAAAGGAAGAAGAAAGGACCCAAGAAAACTTGCGACACATGAAGGAACTGGTTGGTTTGATTAATGTACATGTCAAGGGAATGCTTATGTAGACAGACTGCTCCCCCCATCCCCTTTGCCCCTGTACTCCTGTGAACTTTGTTACCGGATCAGAACTCTTCCAGGCCGTCTCTATGGCAACAGTCTTGGCCTTGTCACCATCAGAAGGCAGAGACACTGTTGAGCCTGGGTGGCGATAAATGTTCTCCACTTACACAGACAAATGCAGCTCTGGAAAAAATTAAGAGACCACTGTGAATTTTCAGAAATCAGCATCTCTACATATATGACTGTCATTCCATTGCAGTGTCTGTTGAATTCAAACACAAGCAGACCTGTTTCTACCTGTTTCTACCTAATTAGGTACTGATGAGGTCATCACCTGAAACAAATATTATTTAATGAGGAAATGAATAAAAACCATTGCTGTGGTCATCACTCTCCTCTGTGAAAGACTGGTGGAGAACATGACAAGATGCATGAGAGATGTTATTGCAAATCAGGGTTATTCTACCAAATATTGATCTCTGAATACTCCCTAAGTTACAACATTAGTCATGTGATGTTTAAAATTGAATATGAACTTGTTTTTTTTTGCAGAAGAAAACAGTCTGAAAACTGGGCTTTTTTTGGGTATTTTGACCATTTTTCATTTTCTGCAAATAAATACTCTAAATGACAATATTTGGGATTTGGGAGTAATGTTGTCAGTAGTTTATATAATGAAACATAAATTTTCATTTTACTCAAAACAAGTACCCATAAAAAGCAAAATCTGAGAAACTGAAAAATTTGCAGTGGTCTCTTCATTTTTTTCCAGAGCTGTACATGAAAAGACAGATCACACACACACACACACACACCCCTCGAACTCAATGCCATCCTGGCCCCAAACCCCCCTCCCTCCCTCGTTGCAGTACAGTCTGCCGATGTGGAGGCGACGGGCCCGTGTGAGGTTACATGTGCACCCCTCAGCGTCTGTGCTGTGACACCCTTTCCCCCCTCCTTCATGTGCAAGTCTTTGAGTTCGTTGTCGTTGTAACGGTTTATTATGTCGCTTAAGCTCAATAAGAGCCTAGTCTGGTATTATGCTTTTTTTCCTCTCTTTCTCTCCCTTCTGTAGTCTCTTTCTCATTTAATAATATAAAAATATGTGTCACTGTCTTTTCATGTTTCTTGGATGGGACAAAACTGAAATGTGATATCATTGCTCTGAAACATGCAATGACAAATAAAGTGATCTTATCTTAACACGTACTGCAAAAAAGCTGTTGCTTAACTCTGAACAGGTTGAAAGATGCTATGCTAGGCCAAACCTAATCAAACTCATATGTAGAAAATTCCAAATCTAGACGATAATAACTGAACATATATGTCGCTCATGTGCTCTGCATGTGCTCCACTTAGTTCATCGTTGCAACCAAGCATCAAAAATGGCTTCACCCTGTGGTGTTATCTCCACCTGAATGGATCATTGCAGGTTTCTGCGAGCGACAGGAACAGATCAGCAGGTCGTCCTTATCGTGAGGAAGGTGTCACTCGTGTCTCTATGCCTGAATGTACTCACACAGCCCTCGATAAGATGAAAAACCCACTCGCATGTTTCTACAGTGTAACCAAACATGTCTTTGTGTGTGTTGGCGCGTACCGCTGTGAATAAGATTAAAGCGACACAAACAGACAGTTCTCTCTTCAGACACAGAACTGAGGACTCCCCTGATCCCTCGCTCCCCTTCCTCTCCTCTTCCTCAGCTGCCAGTGTCACGTTCTGGATCAGTGAACGGGCCAGATGGCTGCAGAACACAGCCCCCTCTCTCTCTCTTTTTCTGCTCCTCCACTTCTTACACCACCCTTCTTTTCAAGCCCCCCCAACCACTGTTCCTCCGTGTCTCTGCTCGCTCCTCTATCTGCTCTCACACTCGTCTGTGTGTCTCATGGCGCTGCAGCAGAAGAGACTCTCCTCTCGGTCGCCCAGGGCTCTGCTGTCAAGCCTTTCCAGAGCTCAACTTCACGAGTTTGACGACCGAGTGTCTCCTGCTTCGGCTCCATGAGAAATGAAACACTCCTGTACCAACTCATTCACCTCCTTCTTGTCCTCCTCTTCTTCTCACAAGCAGTTAGAAGAACTATCAACAAACCAAAATTAACAAACCTTTCCTTCAATTCCCTCTGTAAATTCTCCCTAGGCGGGCTCCTTGTTGTCTCATTTGGAGTATGTAATGCAAACTTTAAGCAGTTAAAACATCTCAGTTTTGCATGCTTACACTTTCCAATAAATTTTTTTTAAAGGTCTCATCCCCTGGGAAAGCATGGTTCACATCCTTCACAGATTTTCCTCATTGCTTGCAACAGTTAAAGTGACATAGCAACCAAAGTGTACTATAAAAAAAATTCTTCTTGCAGTTAATATGAGCCACTTTTACCTTCCCAGTCCAGAAAAAGGTCTTGTATTAAGATATTAAAAGACACAAATGGTGTGTGAAATGCTTGTAATGCAAAAAAAAAACTATGCAAATGGGTTAGGACAAATTCACTCTTTTAGTTTCTTGAGATAAGAATAATGTCCTCACACAAAACACTTTTTTCTTGCCCCATTGGCAGATTTTTTTCCCTTGTTACAACATTTTTGTCTTTAAATCAAATTAAAGTGGACCTTTAGTGTCATTAGTGTCAGTGATCCAAAGTTTAAGACCCTTGAAAGACGAAATCTGCACAAAAATGTGGATTCCATAGCTTTTTTTTTTTTTGTCAGGTATTCACACTGTCATGACCTCTTAAAGATAAAGGCTAAAAACTTGATCTCTCTGAGCTTTGTCCGATTGTTGAGCTGCATAATCAAGGCCTCTCTCAATGCAACGCCATCACTGCTGAAGTTGGATGCATGAGTATTATGGGATGGATGGAGAGGGGAGTTTACAAAAATGGATGTCAGTTCCAGACAGTGGATGACAAACATGAAGCATCTTCACCACTTGGAGCAAAGATCACCCAAACCTCCAGGAAACAAACAAATTTTTTAAATGATCAACAAGAGCAGTTGGGCTCCACAAGATTTTAAACAGGTGTATATAACCATGGACCTCAAAGGGTTGTGGGTGGTCAGAAAGTCACGACACTGTAAATACTATAAAATTCACAGCATCCTTTTTACAGAATAGAGCATGAAACAAAAAATGTGGCTAAGTCAGAATGAGATTTGTATTTGGATAACAAATCTAAAAAAATAGAGTTATTACGGTCTTTCTGTGTGTGATTATTGGACCACATCTTTAAACAAACTCTTTATCATTGAAATTTAATTTGTTTAATATTCAATAGGAGTAATTCTTTGGATGGATGGATAGAAGATGATAGAAAATTCCCCCTTCAATGCTCTTATATAAAAGCACTGAGACTCTCAGTGACACGAAAGACAGATAAAGAAGGATTGTTTCCATAGTTACGTCTTTATGAGACATCTTACCTATAGAAAGAACCACATGCTCACTTCAGACATTTCTGCCTTTTTTTTTCAGTATTTTTACATGCAGTGAAAAAGTTTTTCTGTCTTTTTAAAGTGGATTTAAAAACAGAATCTGCATTTACATTTCCTCTGATAGATGGATACACAGATAGATCTTTACTACAGGAAACATGTTGCCACAGTCTGTGCAGAGGGAAATACCCATACATCCCAATCACCAACAAAACTCCAAAGTCACACACAACAGTTACCGCAGTGTTTTGTTCAGGAGAGCAGTGGCAGAGGGGACACAGCTCCGGCTGAAACATGCTCGCCTCCAGGCTACGGACCCGTATCTGCGTCCAGATGGGAGCAGTGTAAAGAATGAGTAGAGGGGGCGCCTGGGGTCGAGTGTTACGGTGCACGCTCTGCCTGTGATGGCTTTGTTGTCGAGGTCGGACAGGTTGGGTGTAGAGAGGCCGATTATTTTTGAGGATCTGTGTGTGAGTTTGTTGCTGTTGGAGGTGGTCAGCATGTTGTCGTAACAGGGGGGAACAGTAAAGGATAATGGGTTGGACAATGCTTTGGTAGTGTAACGACAGAAGGTGCTCTGAGTTTACGGATGACAGACAGTCTTTGTTGGCAGCGTTTCGAGGTTATTTCAAGTTACCCCAAACCTTCTACAAATGCTGTAAATCAGCCAAAGTCAAGCCATCAGACCAATCGTGACCTAAGATCCATTTTCATACAGCCACCAGATTTCATTTTTAATTTTCTGTCAAGTGCACAAACCAAATTAAAGTATATCTAGCAACATCTCATAAAACTGCATTTGGACTAGGGTTGAATGAAATGGACAAAATATTCTTATCTTGAAAATAATACCAGATATCTAGATATTGATACGATACAGTATGACTTGGGGTTAAGTGAAAACTAACCACTTTTCAGAAAAATCAAAGCATGATATTAAAACAGGATGTGGTAAGTGCGGCTAATTGATTAGAGCTCACTGTCAGTCATCAACATTAACAGAAAGTCACCAATAATTATGTGACTGAGCTTTACATGGAGGGTGAGCTTGGAAAATCTACCTTATAGATATCTATGATACTCAGGAATTAATATCTTGAGTTTTCATATCTCTATTTCGATATGATACAGATTTATCTTTTAGCCCTAATTTGGACTGTGCATAGGCTACACGTATAACTCTTACAGCTGACATCTTAAAAAGAATGTACTTATCAACTTTAAAAATCACCTTAGAGGACAGAAGCCCAGATTAAAGTTATGAAAGGGTATAGAGACAGGGCCTGATCTACTAAGATCCAAAATACTGTACAGTAAACTGCATATGCACACCAAAACAATGCACATGCTAATAGTGGACTTGTTATCTACTGTTATTGCAAGTGCAATTGATAACAGGTGCAAAAGTGGTGCACAACACCTTATTTAAATGAGGATTTTGCATGTGATACTATCTGTCTCCATGGAGAGTGACTGTAAATATAAAATGAAGTTTAAAGCCATGAAGTTGGAAATAAAAGTTAGAGTTACACCCGATAGCACTACTATACATCTACATTTTAATTGTTATCTTTTGATTCCCGTTCTCCAGTGGTGATTTAAGTTCAGTTTTGTTTGTTTCACATCTCATCACAATAATGAGGTTCATTCACTGGGTTTTTCATTTTGGTTAAATTAGGTATGTTACATCATGGCTCTGAGGCTGTAACAAAGATGGGAGGTGAGACGAGGTAGATGCTGTTTGGTTAACGATTTCTTACAAATAATACACCAATTAACATCGGTAATTCAAACAACAAAGCCAACAGCTGCTCCATGGTGTGAGCCATAAGAGGAAGAGAAAAGCCTCTGAACAAGGTGGTGGATATTAAGAGATGACCACACCAGGCCCAGGTGCAGCTCATCAGCCCCCAATGACCCGCAATTAACTGGCTCTGAAACCCGAACAGAAACAGCAAAACAGGAACACCTAGTGGTCTGAAGGGGTTGAAGCACACATAAGAAGTGCTTTGTGCATGGGAACTGGTCATACATGCCCATCCTGCATTACCTTTTATTCAACACTTGAGACAGCAGACCAGAAAAACACTCTGGGAGACACTGGCACTAACTGTGCTGGTGTGCTGGAATGATCCAGATGCAAGAAAATGCAGCGTTGCAAAGAGTTTTACTATGGACATATGGCATTGCTCCAAATTAACCTTTAGCTCATCTAGCAGCTAAAAAACGGTATTTTTAGATAGAGAATATGTCTGTACTGTTTTTATATCTGACAGCTCATTACACTATTAGTTCAGTACACTGTACCAGTTTGCGCCTGCCTTTCAAACGTGCTAAATATGGATGCAAAAAGACCAACTGCAATCGCTTTCAGGATTGGTAAAATACATTGTGTGTGCTACGTGATGACATTCTAACTTCTCCTCCAAGTATTTTGTGTGCTCTGATAATATAAGCTAAATATCATTGAAGACATGCACACTAAATGGATTGAGCGTGTTAGATTGCTTATTTGACAGACGCAAACCACGGTGCACCCGGTTAGCGCATGAGCTTTTTGTTGAGTCACGTTGGTAGCCCTCAGAAGAAAGAAAAAAAACAGAAATATTTGGGGCTAAAAATGTTGTTTGAAGGTCAAAATAGTTTAAATATGAAAAACAATCCTGATTAAAACCAGTTTCTTGTCCCACCAGAAAAATATCCTGACATATTTCCCCCATATCGCCCCCTAATGGAGAAGATTTTCTTTAGTTAGGAGTAGAGGCTGCTGATTTGTTTTGCACCACTCCAGAAAACTGACCCCTCATCATCTGGTATCCTGGGTGACAACATTTCAGGGCTAATAAATGAGTCAGTTGGAGCAGCTGGCTCTTCTATAAGTTGTTGGCAGCATCAAATGCTTTATAAAACAATCAGTGTGATTTCTGATGTACGAGTTTGCTTTCACAGGTCATAAAAAAGGCATCAGCATTAATCTGAGTTTATTTCCTAACCTGCCCAAACCTTTTTGCTGGAGCCTTAAATCTAAATATATTAAAACTCAAATCGGATGCTCAATAAAATCAATACAGTTATTTCTTCTCTCTCTCCGAGCTCTCACAAACTCTTTCTTTCTTCCTTATCTTCGTCACATCGTTCACCTGACACGCCGCGGTGACTGTCAGGGTGTTTTATTAGCTCTGGTGAATGTAAAGCAATAAAACGCTATTGCATTACAAGCAGGGCCAATCAATAAATCATAACTGATCGTGCAGCGTGTGCTGCAGTGAAATGAAATCTCACTCGGCCTCACTCCTAAGCAGCATGATGCATGGTGCTGGGTTTTTTTTTTTTTTTTTCAACAGCAATTATCTCAATTATTAGCCATGCCCATTCATCGCTGACCCTTGCGTAAGGTCACGAGCGGATACGAGGGTAATATTGCACGGATGGCCCAGAGGGAATTTATCACGCTTGGTGCACAGGTAGCGCTGCATAAACTGTCAAATCAATACTCATCATTTAGTGAAACACATGTGAAAGGTGGAAATGTGATTTTCGTCTCCGTTTGGCGCCGACCTAACGGTTTTCAGTGAAGCCAGGATACAAGAGCTGCCATTAAAGTCATCTGTCCTCATTAAGAGTCACGGCCTTTTCAAGGTGCTGTAAATATGACGCTTTCTTTGCTTTTATTTGATCTCTTTCTCCCCTCTCCAGTTCAATATTGAGTGAAGGTGTTTGTGCGCATGTGTGTGTGTCAGTGTTTGTGTGTGTGTGTGTGTGTGCAGACAGTCTCATCTCTTAACAGGATGTGGGTGTACAAGAGAGAGCCAATTACAGGGTTACAGCTCTGACAATATGACAGCTTTTCCACCATGACATTGCAAGAAAGCCACTGTTTGCTGAAAACTTTTTAACCAGATCAATACCCTTCAAGGTATAAAAGGATATGCCTCGAATAAGCCATGGAAAATGTGTGTGTGTGTGTATACGTGCGTGTTACAATGCAGGGAAGTGTTTCCCTGAGGCCTATCTCTCTGGAGCTAATTACAACATAACCATTAGGCAAGAAGCATGCTGGTCTCAGCTGGAATTGAGTTTTAATTGGACCGCCTTAATTGGTTTATTGCACTCGGAGGTGGAATTGAACGTGGCGGCAAAATCTCGCTGTGAGGTGGCGAAATGGGATCTGTGCTACCAGCGAGAAGTTCTGGCGGTTTTTACCCCACGTCGGCCTGACAGTTATCGTGTATTATTAATGACTCCAGTTGCTTGCGTATGTCTTGTGGTACTTGTTGGCTTGCTGTCTGCTTACAAACACTTGCTTTTTAAACAAATCCCTGCCTTGGAGCTCAGGCTCAAATTAATACATTGGTGCAAAGAGCCAAAGCTGTAATTTGTTAAATGGAGGCTAATGGTAGGGGTGTGTTCCCTCCTGACTGGGTTCACACTTAAGCTAAGTGGGTAATTTAAACAATTTTCACAGAATGCAATGTTCAACATGGTATTATAAACCAAGCAGCTCCTCCTCCATTGACTTTTTTACCTTTTCATTATCCATTGTAATGAGTTCAGACAAAATAGCCTGTTTTCAGCTCTCTCTGACATCCCTTTGAGTCCGCTCTCGTCTCTTCTGGCTTCTTACTATCAGCCAAAGCGCACATTAAAATGAACAACACGCTCTGAAATCATTTTCAGAAACAAATTTTATAATAATATGCTCAATGAGGGAGCATAATCACCCTTGAAGTTGTCCTAAAGTGGTCAAATTCTTTCATAATTTAACCTTAACTGCTGCTTTGGGTCATGGTGACCTTTACAAAACCTCCAGTCCTTCAGGTTTAAGTGTTTACTTCACCTGACCCAGTCAAGGATGCCATGATCGCTTTGGATCAGGTGTGCAGGAATGAAAAAAAGCAAAGATATGAATGACACAGGGTTTCAACAGCTAATCAAGAAAGTACGAGCTACAGCTGAGTAATTCAATTCCAACAAAAACTGTTTTCAAAAGATGTACATACTTCAGTTTCAGGACTACCAGTGCAGTCAAAGCAAATCTTTTGAGTGAACTCATTTTTTAACATGTGAATTTCAGATCCAATCACACAGTGTGTTTTAAACCAAATGATTTTGAATAGTTTTTGTTTTTACCTTCATATATGAGAAATTGTAGGACAAATAAACACATTGCCTTAAAATTACAATCACACAAGAATACCCAAGACTTGTTCAAGTTGCTTCAAGAAAGTGCTAAAGAGCAGAACACATTACCATGACGGTGTGATTTCTTTTAAGCAGTGGCGCGCACAGAAAATTTGAAGGTCAGGGGCCAAAGAAAAAGAATAGGCACAAACAGCGCGTTATATGGTGGGAGAGGGTACTTGTACGTATTATGGCTCCCAAGAAGGCACTTGAACATGTTTTGGCTCCCAAGAGGAAGGCCTTTCATCATGTTTTAACCAAACACTAGGTGGGCACTGAAGCACATTTTGGCTCCCAAAAGGGCACTTTAACATGCTTTGGTGCCTCAAAGGGCACTCTGGTATGTGCTTTGGTGCCTAAGAATTGCACTGTAGCATATTTTGGCTCCCAAGAGGACACTTTAGTGTGCATTTTGGCTCCCACGAGGGATCTATATTATGTTTAAACCAGCCAAAGTGGAAAATAAACGTGATTCGCCAACCAGGCCAGCATTTTGGCTTGTGTTTTTGCTCCCAGGAAGACACTTTAGCATGTTGTGGCTCCCAAGAGGAGGGCCCTTTAACCTAAGTTTTGGCCCAAAAAAGGCACTTCATCATGTGGTTTGACAACTACGTGGGCACTGTATCATATTTTGGCACCCAAGAGGGCACTTCGGTGTGTGTTTTGATACCCAGGAGGGTAGTTTATCATGTTTTAACAAGCTAAAGAGGAAGATAAGTGTGGTGCGCCAACCAGGCCGGCATTTTGGCTTGTGTTTTTGCTCCCAAGAGGGCACTTAAAGAAGTTTTTGGCCCCAAAAAGGGCACCTTAGTGTATTTTTGTGCCCAAGAGGACACATGACCACAACTTTTGGCTTCCAAGAGGGCACTGTAGCATGTGTTGGTTTACAGGAAGGCACTTAATCATATTTTTATCCAGCCAAAGGGGCAGACAAGTTTGGTTTCCCAACTAGGAGGGTACTTTAGTGTGTGTTTTTGTTCCCAAGAAGGCACTTTAGGGCAATTTTTGTTCCATGAAGGGCACTTGAGCATTGGTTTGGCTACCAAAAGACAATTTTTGGACATGTTTAGGCTCCAAAAAAGGCACTTTAGCGTGTGTTTTTTAAAAGGTCAAAAGGGGAACCAACAGGAAACCAAAGACATGAGGGTGTAAAAGGAACCAGCACAGGTGAAAAGGAGGGTGAAACTTTAAACATACAGGGAGTGAAGGTAACGGTGCACAGGTGCAACACATTCAGATAAACAAGGAAGCAGGAAGTGAAAAGGTCTGTAATGAGAGAGAGGAGGGTGAGTTTCAAAATGCAACAGAAAACATGAAGTAATGAAAGGAAGCAACTTCACTCATATCGAGCTGTGACAAACATGTGGATGGGAATTAAAAAAAAAAATTGAGATAGACGTAGTTCGTGTTTTTCTGTTTACCTTATGTAATGCTTCATCTTTTCCATTCCACACATCAGTGGCAAAATAAAGCTTGCAGTGCACTTCTCAGTGAAATGATGTTGGATAAGTGGCTGTAAATCACTAAAAACAGTCACATCTCATGCACAAACAATCTATAATCTGTAGTTAAATAAATAAACATTGGCTTTAGACATTTAAATGACACTATTTTGGCATCAGATCTGTTGTTTTCTAATGCATTCTTCATCCCGTCTCTCTAGGAGCTAAATTCAAATGACATCGTCTCATATTTGTGTCACTGCGCCGCCGCTACAATGCAGTTTCACAGCACAGACCCTCTCAAAAGCTCGGGCATGAGTTCAACAATCATGAGCGATCCTTTGTACAAGAGTCTGTAATCTCTGCACTCACAGAGGCCCCAGTAGACCAGAATGCAATGCAGCCACTGGATACAGCTCACTTTATCCCCAACAAGAAAACTACAGCTGAGCTTTTTCTGCTTTCATCGTGCTTTCTACTCTGACTGTATCCACACAGCACCACAGCTCAATCCAACAAGTTCGGCTTGTCTCATAAAATCACTGTGGGGATTGTGGGGAATGAGAAAGGAGTGGTTGAGGAAGTAGACAAAGATAAAAGGGGGAGTACAGGAGGAGTAAATTACGACAATTAATCACAATACATCTGGAGTAGAGGGCACAACAGAGATTGATGAAGTGCTGAGTTCTACTGTGAAATCCTGAAGGACTGAAGAAAGCGTTTCTCTATAACTCAATCCATGATTTCTGGATTCCTCTGTGTGCTTGTTCATGTATTCTTCAGCTTTGAACATATCAGATCCTGTACTCCACCTGGTCCTGTGTCTGCTTCTTATACAACATCTGAATCTCTTCCCCAGGTGCTTTTGCACATTATAATGAAGCGCCGTCCTCCTTGGCATTTCTGCACACACTCTGCAAAACACTGCAGCAAAAAGACAGAAAGTGTGTGAGTGTGTGAGGGTGAAGGGAAAGATATGGGGGCACTGCACAATTACCTGAATACACTGTTAAGTCACCAGGTGGGGCAGGAGATAAAGAGAGGTGGGTGGTGACATATTTTCTTCACCTTAATGCTACGTGTTACATTAGGATTAGTCTGCGTGGGTTGAAATTGCACTCGCTTCTGCACACATGAGAGATAAACATTAGTGAATTAAATGCTGGAGATGTTGCAGGGGAATCGATACACTGAGTCGACTGGGAGACGTGAAAGAGTGCGTGATTGTGAGGAGTCATGACAGCGGGTTTACATGAAACCACAAAACAAAGAGGAATCAGGGAATAGTGCAAAAAGAAAAAAAAATCCATGATACAAAACACTTCAACGTATCTTACAGTACAGGATCCAGTGTGGAATAGTGACTCACACTTATGTGGGAAGTTCACACAAACATATTTTTTTCAACCCGACATTCATGAACAACTCTAGAAATACACTGCGCCCTTACTGTCCTTGTAACGAAGGCGAGAGAAAAATATAAAACCAGTGTCACTGTGCTGTTAATGGAAAAGTAATCCCTTTGGCTTTTGCAGGGCGATTCCAGCTGTATTTGGAACTTCTGAGGACAAAGAGGACAAGGTCACGCATCAGCTTTTGAATAGAGAAGCGAGTTGTTTTGCACAGGAATGCTGTCCAAGGCAAACCTTGCTCTTCTTGTGTTTCAAATGCATGTCAAGGCCAACTGGCCTCAGAGAGAACTGAGGGAAAACATTCTGCTACAAACAGTTTTTTACATCATAAATAGACTTTTCAGAGTAAATAAAAATGCCTCAGCACTGTTGGGTCTTAAATGGCTTTTTCTCTGGCCCTTGCATTCCCACTGTACCTGTGGCTAACAGCGTTTGCTTCTTAGTGGTGTTAACACAGAGTGATATATGAAAAATGACAAACTGAACGCTGATCCACTGGTTGAAGTAATAAATGAAAGCTGACACCAAAGTTTATCTTTAATGAAGTAACTGGATGTTGAGGAAAGGTGCCGAACAAGCAGAATGCAGCAGAGCAAAGTGAGAATGGTTATGGACCTCTGAGGGAGAGGTTGGCAACTGAAGACAAAGCATTTGTAGCTGAAAAGTAAGAAACATAAACACAGATGGACAGCAGATATCCAGGCTCAACTGGGGCTTAGAAGATCTCTGTGTGAAGATGGTGAGGCAAGTATGTCCCACACAGTCCAAAGACTCTTTTCAGAGACCAGAGGATGCAGATTCTGGCTTTGGAAAAGCATCCAGCTGTTGGTAGAGCACAACTAGGTCCAAAGCTAATAAACATAAAGCTAATTATGTGCTAAAATAAAAGCAGCTCTGGGGTTCGCATGCCAATTCAAAGTCTGCTGCAGGCCAAAACACCAGCCAGTGGCTGATTAAAAGCAGGCGCGTTGTAGCATAATAAAGTAAATTCTGGTGACTAGTGATGGCTATGGGCTAGCTGCCAAAGTAAAGACTGGTAGTTACCACAAAAAGGTGGAAGCTAATGGCTAACATCCAAGGTGAATACTTGGCACTAGCAGGCAGAGGCAAAGGCAAAAAAACTACCCTTTAGTAGTGAAAGCAACTGGCTAACAGTCCAGGTGAAGAATAGTAGCTGGCATCGTAAAGTGAACTCTTATCAATAGCGAGCTAATGTCATGGCTGGAGACTAGTAGGCCTAGGTTTGTGGCTGAGAAAAGCTGACTACCAAGAAGAACTTAAGGCTAGCATCATGGATGGAAATCAAGTGGGTAACAGTCTGGGATGCTAGCTAGAACAGAATGCTAGCTAGCGTTGTGAAGTCAATTCTTATGGCTGGCAAACTAATGTGGCGGCTTGGGGCTAGGATGCCAAGGCTGGTGGCTAGCTTTGATAGGGAAAGGCTAATGGCTAATATCCCAGGTTAAGGCAAGCCAACAAAGTGAAGGCTGGTAATGAGCAAAGTGATTAAATACACATGGCTGACAAGCAATGATGGCTTTGGGCTGGCAGACCTAGCTGTTGGCTAGCAGGCAAGTGTGATGGCCACTATCTAGAATAGTGAGGGCAAATGGCTTAGGACTAGGTACACAAAGTGAAGCCTGGTAGCTATTACTGTAGCAAAGTAAAGTAAATTCTGATGGCTAGCCAGCTAAGGCAGGCAAAAGCTTTGGTTTGCATCCAAATTGAAGACTAGTAGCTAGTATAGTGAAGTAAATTCCAATGGCTAGAAGAAAATATGTTGGCTAACACGACAAGGTGAAAGTTGATGAGTAATAGCCAGGGTGAAGGCTGGCGGCTAGTAGACCAAGGCTTGGGGCTAGCAGGGTGAAGTAAACTCTGGCATGCATGCAAATGCCAAGAATCTAGCTGCTAAAATAGAGATGTTGAGGCTAATATTGTGTAGTAAATCCTGCTGGCTGGTCAGCCAATGTAGAGGCCAGCAGGTCAAGGCTAGAGGGCTAGCTGCCAATGTGAAGGCTAATGGCTAAAGCCAAGGTAAATGCTCTGGCTTAGCTGCCACAGTAGTTTGCATAGTGAAGTAAATTCTGGTGGCTAGCAGGCTAAAGTGAGGGCTAATGGCTAACAGCCAAGGTAAAGGCTGCTGTAACTTGCAGCCTGAAGATCGTTTTTATTGATGTTTTACATTCTAATGGAAAAACCTTTATCACACTTTGCACTTAGCTTTATCCTCCACTAATGTCACAACAGAAAACATCTCATTGTTGAATTCCACAACATTTAACCTTCAGGACTGACTGTACTTCTCCTATACTAGAAGCATGTTGACGGGAATTCCTGGAAAAGTATTCACTGTCATACGTCCTTGCAGCGTAGCGTTGAAGTGAGGCAGCAGTGAGTGGGCGCTGCTGTTTCATAATGAGAAGTGTGACTGTGGGCTCCACTGAGAGATCATTAGAGACTTGCTGCTCGGTGAAGGACACGCTCCCTGCTGAATAAGAGAAAGCCCTGTTCAAAGTGGAGGGATAACCAAAGGAGTAAGATCAGCCAGGCTTAAAGAAGTACGTTTGGGGCACTAATCATGGCTGCAATCTTCATTTATTATTTCAGATGAACAAATCTTTCCGCTGATCTGCTTAGACTCAAATGCACTGATTATCAGATAAAGATGTGTGAGAACCTGCTATCTCAAGTGCTAATTCATCAGAATCAGGTAACACAGTCTGTTTTTCTTTACAGGACTTCGACCTTTTTACTTTTTGGTTTGAGCTCATCAATCAAACCAAAATGTCTTCAAGTGACGGCAGCATAACGCAGTCAAAAGACAGCTGCCGCAGTTTGGAGAGAGCAGATGTTAAAATATGCAAACAGTGCAGGTGTGTTCATAGAATAGATTAGATAGAATAAATCTCTATCATCCACCAAAGTGGAAAACTGTCTCACCAACATATAAAAACAGACAGCTCCAAAAAATACAGATACAATTTCATAGACGTAGTAGAAGTGAATTGGCAGATGGAGGTAGGGATGGGTATTGATAAGATTTTATCGATATTGATGCCCTTATCGATTCTGCCTATCAATCTGATTCTCTATCGATTCCTAAAATAGGCTTTCACAGATTTTCTTTGTCAGCAACATTTTATTATGTGCATAGGTCGATAAGTCTTAAATTGGTCACTGGATCTGGAAATCTTTAGACATGAATAAATAAAAATAAGTTAAAAAAAAAAAATCGCTTGACATAATGCATTATTTCATTTTATGTTATTGACTGAAGAAAGATCAGAAATGTGAGGAAAACACTTTTCAGCTTTCTGAGAGAGACAAAAATGATGAGCAGATTCTAAAGGTGGGACATGATGTTGCACACTCTTGTACAGTAGGTGGCAGTATGAGCCTGAACGTTGTTTGCAATCTGCCATTAAATCACAGAAGAAGACGAAGAAGAATTTGAACACAACTATACTTTTTTCCTCTTGTTGTAAAACATCTGCCTGTCTGTATTTGAACATTTAGAGTTCTTAGTGTTGTTCTAAAAGAGAAATTGTGACATGTTTCTGTGATAAAAGTTGAAATGGGGTTTCCCATATCTTGCTAGCATCGAGCTAGTGCTATGTTTACTATATTGTTTTTGGTTCAATAATTGAAGTATACCTTGTTAAATGTATTGCATATGAAACTTTTGTGAGACAGTAATGTGCGTGTCTTTGTGTGTTCTGTTTCTTAAGTAAACTTCAAGCAGAAAATCCTGAACTCAATCTTCTAAGGAGATTGAGTCGCTGAGAACATTTCTTAAAGATAACAACTGTATTTCAGTACAACTCAGCTGGCGATCAAGAACTGTAGGTATTTAAAACTCTCCAATATTTCAACATGTTTCCCATCAAGTGAAACTGACTTTATTGTCAGATCCTGCTTTGTGATTGGCTGATAATTCATTGTTTTACGGTGTCACAGGTTGTCTCAGCACTGTAACAATATGCAGATGATTTGGTGCTTTTCTCTACATGCCTCCAAAGAGGTTAGAGGTTAATTGTAAAGATTCTTTTTCATGATGAGAGTTATATTTTCAGATACGTAACTACTTTCACTGAAAAGTGTTAATCTGCAGGGTTATTGATCCAAACCCTCTGCTCTTAGTGACAAACGTAGCGCTCAAGGATGAGAGAAGTAAACACTTTCTGCAAGGATTTATAGCTTCTCAGGGAGAAAATAAATTTGATCATATGCTCTACAAGTAAGAATGTCTCATTCTTGTAACACAAACTTGGTCTTTCATGACTGATTTTGCTGTAACTCTTTGGTAAATTCTTAATGGTGCTGATCTTGATCATCAATCCCTTACACTTAACTCTCAAAGCTCGACAGATGATACACTTTACACGCAAGAGGTGTCAAACACGAGCTAAAAATAGATGCCACTTCAAAGGGAGAGCAACAACCTTTTATGCAGCTTTTGAACCCTGTAAGTTTTGAGGATCAAAGTGCAGACGTGCTGTCGAACATAAACCCTGTACTTTTTGGTTTAGAAAAACTTTGCTGGGTGAATTTAGGACTCAACGGCAAGGGGATTGCAATGTCAAGCTGTATTGGCCAAGCAATGCATTACACTGTCGCTTTCCCTCAAAGCCACGAGTTTGAAATATATAAATGTCACACACTTTTCTGTGAAAGGATTACTGTGGGAAAAATGGATGTTTTCAGACACCAATGACACTTAATCGTTTCCGTGGAGGGTGAAAAAATAGAGTCCATTAAAGGTGCATTGTGTAACACAGCGAAAAGTATTGCTTCCCTCTCATGGTTTTGTCAGAGTTTCATTAGTCTCTATGTGCTTTATATCCTCAAAAAAATCCCTCTAAAAAAACCAGGGCAGTTCATAGCTGCTTATTTTTGGCACACCTCCTATTCAAGCAAGAGGCTGTGACACTGTGGCAGTTTCTTTTGTAACTTAACAGTATGCTGCCAGAATATCTGTACTGATACAGTTGTGTTGAAAATAACAGCAGTCCGACAGCACTGACCACATCAGTCACTGTGTATGGCAAAAAGGTTACAAGAAGGTGTAGAAGAGTCGAAGAAAACCAACAGACCCATCTAAACATGATGCTGCTCATTCTGTGTGAGTGAATCATTGCTTGAAAGGGGAGCACTCAAATAAAAAAAGGTAGAGTTCAGTTTGGGGGAAAAAAACACCAGACATGTAAAGAAAATGATTGGCTGCTCAGCTTGAAATTACCTCAAATACTCAAAAGTGGCAACCAAAAGCAGAAAGGTGTAAAGAGATGTGGAAATCTACCGCTTGAATGAATGGAAGAATAGCGAGCATGGCAAAAACTTAGCCAGTGATCAACTCCAGGAAGATAAAAGAAGGTTTTAAGGTAGAGACTGAGTACTGTGTTAATTAAAAGACACCTATGGAGAGCCAAACTGTCGTCAAGACCCCTCAAAGTCCCATTGTTACAAAAAAAAACAAAAAAAAAACAAAGAGCACATTCAGTGCGTTTACAAGCAGCTTTAGAAATAAAACTATCAGCGTCGAGACCAGGCTATTAAATGCATGTTAACATTTAAGTCAGACCAAGAATGGGCTTAAACTTGATGGACACACCAAGATAATTCAATTGGACTCAACAGAACTTAGTACATCTTGGCGTTCAGTGTGAGCAAATTTCTGCCACAAGAGGTAGCAGATGACCATGATAAATAGGGAACTCTGGCCTGAACTCAAACACGCATCCATCTCATCAACACGTGTTGTTTCTTCTTAAGGTGAACCAAAACTAGTTGGATACTCACGCAGCTTTGTGTATCAAAAAAAGACACAGCGTCGCCGATAGAAGTGGAGTGAAACATCAGCCAGAAGTCCAATTCTCTTTTCTGCATGTATACACGAACAAGGCTAAACACCCCCCCCTCCCGTGACTCTGCGATCGAGCTATCACCATAATCTGACTGTTGCATGTATGTACCCACATTGTTTGACTGGCCTAAAGAGAAATGATGGAACACTTCTTAGACTAATGAGAGCAAGATTGTTCTGTTTGGGTCATGGACAGTTTGTCAGATGACCCTAAAACACTCAATTCAAGCCTAAAGCCCAGTTTACACAACAATGCCTCACAGCATTTTACCTTGAAACAAACAAAAAAAAAACCACTGAACAAAATCTGCGCTTACACAAAAACGCAGAGGGCCTAAAAACACTGTCGTATGCATGTTGGGAGTGTAGATGGCAGTACAACAAATATACCAAAAACTTCTTCTCTGAATGCAAAAATAATCCAATAAATGCACATTTCTTTGAAAGACAGTCAGTAGCCGTGAAACGCTGTGTCCGTGTAAATGGGAGGCTGCAACGTTACAATACTTTTGTGTTTCACACTAAAACCGCTCCTAAGTACACTGTGTAGACAGGGAAGCATGGTGGTGCACGTGTCATGGTATGGGGATGTTTCTTATGCGATTGTGTCAGGCCTATCTATTGCACATCAGTGATCATGGATCAGTTTGAATAAAATAAAAGACTTGAAGAGTTCATGTTGCCTCATTCTCCTGAGACCAGAGTTTTTGTCTGGTGGACATCTTTTATTTCACCGTGCTATTGTATAATAACTAAATTTGGTCTTTGCACAGAGAGTTTGTTTACCAGTTGTGTCATTGTCGATAAATACGCTGTTTTTTTTCACTAAAGTGGTTGTAATGTTGTGATTTATCCCTAGATGTGGCTAAAATGTCCAAGTTGTAAGAGATGAAGTATGATGAGTTTGAGAATTCAGAAATGTAATGCCCACATATGTGGATGCAGGGTCTCAGGAGGTTGAGCCAAAGAGGAAATACCCTACCGAGTTTTTTAACAAGACAAAACCCCAAAAACACCAGTAAAAGAGCAGTATATTGATTATAGATGTGAGGGAGTGGCCAGACCAATCCACTGGAAAAATTGTTGGATGACATAAAAAAATGTTGTTTTGTGGCAAAACCAAAAAATGGAGAGGAATTGTGGATCACATTCGAATCATCTTGGGCAGGAAGAAAGAAGTCTATCCACTACATGCTTTTAACAGGGAATGTTTGAGTTGAACAAGAAATATGGAGATGATGGTTAGTTTTTTGAACAGTGTAATAGTCCCTCGTCTTTACTTTCCTGAAATTACCAACAAATTTGATGTATTATGAGTTGAATAAGAACAAATCTGCAGTTTTCCTGCTGCATTTGAATGAATGAATTTGAAAGCCATCATGAGGTTCTTGAGCTTTTTTATGTTCCTGAGCACACTGCTATTATTTCGAGGGAAGTGTAATTTCACTTTGACTCAAAACCACTTACTAAACATTTTTACAACTGCTCACTTCAGGTTCTTCACTTTCTCTCACCATTATCCCAAAAGAGTTTTGCATAAAGGAATCATCTGCAGTAGATAAGCGCTTTACCCTGTCATGATTATCTTTAGAGGGAGGTAAGAGAAGGCTCCGGTGAGTAATTTAGCGCCTGTGTCCTACAAGTGTGAGATTGGATATATGATGTCGATTACACAAACTGAGACCCTTTTATGTGACCCTCGTACAGCCCGTGAGATGCCACTTTATCACAGTGCAGCATGCGCCGGGCTGGTGGGCACTGCTGGTAAATTTACAGTCAGTGCCAGTGTGCGCCTCGCTATTTCATTAGGCTAATATATTCCACCGCGGCTGTGAGGAGAGATGCTGCGAGGACTTGGCCCTGATGCGCTTCTGCACAGACACCCTGACCTGAATCTCTGCCGTCTGACACATCNTTGCACAGGAATGCTGTCCAAGGCAAACCTTGCTCTTCTTGTGTTTCAAATGCATGTCAAGGCCAACTGGCCTCAGAGAGAACTGAGGGAAAACATTCTGCTACAAACAGTTTTTTACATCATAAATAGACTTTTCAGAGTAAATAAAAATGCCTCAGCACTGTTGGGTCTTAAATGGCTTTTTCTCTGGCCCTTGCATTCCCACTGTACCTGTGGCTAACAGCGTTTGCTTCTTAGTGGTGTTAACACAGAGTGATATATGAAAAATGACAAACTGAACGCTGATCCACTGGTTGAAGTAATAAATGAAAGCTGACACCCAAGTTTATCTTTAATGAAGTAACTGGATGTTGAGGAAAGGTGCCGAACAAGCAGAATGCAGCAGAGCAAAGTGAGAATGGTTATGGACCTCTGAGGGAGAGGTTGGCAACTGAAGACAAAGCATTTGTAGCTGAAAAGTAAGAAACATAAACACAGATGGACAGCAGATATCCAGGCTCAACTGGGGCTTAGAAGATCTCTGTGTGAAGATGGTGAGGCAAGTATGTCCCACACAGTCCAAAGACTCTTTTCAGAGTCCAGAGGATGCAGATTCTGGCTTTGGAAAAGCGTCCAGCTGTTGTTAGAGCACAACTAGGTCCAAAGCTAATAAACATAAAGCTAATTATGTGCTAAAATAAAAGCAGCTCTGGGGTTCGCATGCCAATTCAAAGTCTGCTGCAGGCCAAAACACCAGCCAGTGGCTGATTAAAAGCAGGCGCGTTGTAGCATAATAAAGTAAATTCTGGTGACTAGTGATGGCTATGGGCTAGCTGCCAAAGTAAAGACTGGTAGTTACCACAAAAAGGTGGAAGCTAATGGCTAACATCCAAGGTGAATACTTGGCACTAGCAGGCAGAGGCAAAGGCAAAAAAACTACCCTTTAGTAGTGAAAGCAACTGGCTAACAGTCCAGGTGAAGAATAGTAGCTGGCATCGTAAAGTGAACTCTTATCAATAGCAAGCTAATGTCATGGCTGGAGACTAGTAGGCCTAAGGTTCAGGCAAGCCAACAATGTGAAGGCTTGTAATGAGCAAAGTGATTAAATACACATGGCTAGCAAGCAATGATGGCTTTGGGCTGGCAGACCTAGCTGTTGGCTAGCAGGCAAGTGTGATGGCCACTATCTAGAATAGTGAAGGCAAATGGCTTAGGACTAGGTACACAAAGTGAAGCCTGGTAGCTATTACTGTAGCAAAGTAAAGTAAATTCTGATGGCTAGTCAGCTAAGGCGGGCAAAAGCTTTGGTTTGCATCCAAAGTGAAGACTAGTAGCTAGTATAGTGAAGTAAATTCCAATGGCTAGAAGAAAATATGTTGGCTAACACGACAAGGTGAAAGTTGATGAGTAATAGCCAGGGTGAAGGCTGGCGGCTAGTAGACCAAGGCTTGGGGCTAGCAGGGTGAAGTAAACTCTGGCATGCATGCAAATGCCAAGAATCTAGCTGCTAAAATAGAGATGTTGAGGCTAATATTGTGTAGTAAATCCTGCTGGCTGGTCAGCCAATGTAGAGGCCAGCAGGTCAAGGCTAGAGGGCTAGCTGCCAATGTGAAGGCTAATGGCTAAAGCCAAGGTAAATGCTCTGGCTTAGCTGCCACAGTAGTTAGCATAGTGAAGTAAATTCTGGTGGCTAGCAGGCTAATGTGAAGGCTAATGGCTAACAGCCAAGGTAAAGGCTGCTGTAACTTGCAGCCTGAAGATCGTTTTTATTGATGTTTTACATTCTAATGGAAAAACCTTTATCACACTTTGCACTTAGCTTTATCCTCCACTAATGTCACAACAGAAAACATCTCATTGTTGAATTCCACAACATTTAACCTTCAGGACTGACTGTACTCCTCCTATACTAGAAGCATGTTGACGGGAATTCCTGGAAAAGTATTCACTGTCATACGTCCTTGCAGCGTAGCGTTGAAGTGAGGCAGCAGTGAGTGGGCGCTGCTGTTTCATAATGAGAAGTGTGACTGCGGGCTCCACTGAGAGATCATTAGAGACTTGCTGCTCGGTGAAGGACACGCTCCCTGCTGAATAAGAGAAAGCCCTGTTCAAAGTGGAGGGATAACCAAAGGAGTAAGATCAGCCAGGCTTAAAGAAGTACGTTTGGGGCACTAATCATGGCTGCAATCTTCATTTATTATTTCAGATGAACAAATCTTTCCGCTGATCTGCTTAGACTCAAATGCACTGATTATCAGATAAAGATGTGTGAGAACCTGCTATCTCAAGTGCTAATTCATCAGAATCAGGTAACACAGTCTGTTTTTCTTTACAGGACTTTGACCTTTTTACTTTTTGGTTTGAGCTCATCAATCAAACCAAAATGTCTTCAAGTGATGGCAGCATAACGCAGTCAAAAGACAGCTGCCGCAGTTTGGAGAGAGCAGATGTTAAAATATGCAAACAGTGCAGGTGTGCTCATTGAATAGATTAGATAGAATAAATCTGTATCGTCCACCACAGTGGAAAACTGTCTCACCAACATATAAAAACAGACAGCTCCAAAAAATACAGATACAATTTCATAGACGTAGTAGAAGTAAAGTGGCAGATGGAGGTAGGGATTGGTATTGATAAGATTTTATCGATATTGATGCCCTTATCGATTCTGCCTATCAATCCGATTCTCTATCGATTCCTAAAATAGGCTTTCACAGATTTTCTTTGTCAGCAACATTTTATTATGTGCATAGGTCGATAAGTCTTATGGCCCTTTTCCACTGACTCTCCTTGGCCCTACTCTACTCGGCTCTACTCGACTCTACCCGGTTTGTGTTGCATTTCCACTAGCGCGGTACTACGCGGCAGACGCCAGTTTTTAGTACCTACTCTACCCGGGTTCCAAGCGAGTAAAGCCGATACTAAAAGGTGACGTCGACGGTCTGTCGGTCACTCATTGGTCAGAGAATGTCCTCACGGAAGCTTAAGACTCTGTACAATCACTTACAAGAGGCAAACAAATAAGTCCGCGACGGGTTTTTAATGACATTTAAACCCGACGGCACAGAACCAGACTGAATGAACACAAAATACCACCTTAAAATGCACCTTCATGATTCCTAAATAAGTTAAAAGTCCTTTTTAAACGAAAAAGAAGTTAACAGCAAAGATAGTTCGGTTTAAAGAGTCTTTTAAATTAAATCAAAGTTCGTCGGCGCAGGAGCGATCTGTCTGCTACGAGAGTCTTTAAGCACCAATCAGTCCATTAATCCACAGGGAACCAAAAAGGAAACCAGTTCAAAGAAGAATTATTGATCAATAAAAAATCTCCGGCATACCAGGCCCAAAAATCAAAAATTAAAGCGATCTCTCTGGATCCAGTGAAGAGTTAATGTCGTTAAGCAGCGCCTTCGTTTCCCTCTGCGTGCAGCAGCACGAGGCTGTTGTTTACCTCCGTTCCTGTGTCATGCCGCCCGACATTGAGCTGCTGTATTACTTTAATGAAATCTTTTGAAAGCTTTGTTTTTTCCTTTAAAGACCACGGTGGCACATATGTTAGTACAAAATTATGTTTGTGTGGCGTTATAGATGAACATGCACGCACTTCTGCGCAGCACTTTAGCGCAGCTGCTATAAAATCCACGCCCACCGTGAGTCTGGAGCCGGGCTAGTGGAAAAGCTAACCAAACCGAGTAGAGCCGAGTAGAGTAGAGCCGAGCCGAGTAGAGTAGGGCTGGAATTGTATAGTGGAAAAGCGCCATTAAATTGGTCACTGGATCTGGATATCTTTAGACATGAATAAATAAAAATAAGTTTAAAAAAAAATCGTTGACATAATGCATTATTTCATTTCATGTTATTGACTGAAGAAAGATCAGAAATGTGAGGAAAACACTTTTCAGCTTTCTGAGAGAGACAAAAATGATGAGCAGATTCTAAAGGTGGGACATGATGTTGCACACTCTTGTACAGTAGGTGGCAGTATGAGCCTGAACGTTGTTTGCAATCTGCCATTAAATCACAGAAGAAGAAGAAGAAGAAGAATTTGAACACAACTATACTTTTTTCCTCTTGTTGTAAAACATCTGCCTGGCTGTATTTGAACATTTAGAGTTCTTAGTGTTGTTCTAAATGGAGAAATTGTGACATGTTTCTGTGATAAAAGTTGAAATGGGGTTTCCCATGTCTTGCTAGCATCGAGCTAGTGCTATGTTTACTATATTGTTTTTGGTTCAATAATTGAAGTATACCTTGTTAAATGTATTGCATATGAAACTTTTGTGAGACAGTAATGTGCGTGTCTTTGTGTGTTCAGTTTCTTAAGAAAACTTCAAGCAGAAAATCCTGAACTCAATCTTCTAAGGAGATGTAGTCGCTGAGAACATTTCTTAAAGATAACAACTGTTTTTTCAGTAAAACTCAGCTGGCCATGAAGAACTGTAGGTATTTAAAAGTCTCCAATATTTCAACATGTTTCCCATCAAGTGAAACTGACTTTATTGTCAGATCCTGCTTTGTGATTGGCTGATAATTCATTGTTTTACGGTGTCACAGGTTGTCTCAGAACTGTAACAATATGCAGATGATTTGGTGCTTTTCTCTACATGCCTCCAAAGAGGTTAGAGGTTAATTGTAAAGATTCTTTTTCATGATGAGAGTTATATTTTCAGATACGTAACTACTTTCACTGAAAAGTGTTAATCTGCAGGGTTATTGATCCAAACCCTCTGCTCTTAGTGACAAACGTAGCGTTCAAGGATGAGAGAAGTAAACACACTTTCTGCAAGGATTTATAGCTTCTGAGGGAGAAAATAAATTTGATCATATGCTCTACAAGTAAGAATGTCTCATTCTTGTAACACAAACTTTGTCTTTCATGACTGATTTTGCTGTAACTCTTTGGTAAATTCTTAATGGTGCTGATCTTGATCATCAATCCCTTACACTTAGCTCTCAAAGCTCGACAGATGATACACTTTACACGCAAGAGGTGTCAAACACGAGCTAAAAATAGATGCCACTTCAAAGGGAGAGCAACAACCTTTTATGCAGCTTTTGAACCCTGTAAGTTTTGAGGATCAAAGTGCAGACGTGCTGTCGAACATAAACCCTGTACTTTTTGGTTTAGAAAAACTTTGCTGGGTGAATTTAGGACTCAACGGCAAGGGGATTGCAATGTCAAGCTGTATTGGCCAAGCAATGCATTACACTGTCGCTTTCCTTCAAAGCCACGAGTTTGAAATATATAAATGTCACACACTTTTCTGTGAAAGGATTACTGTGGGAAAAATGGATGTTTTCAGACACCAATGACACTTAATCGTTTCCGTGGAGGGTGAAAAAATAGAGTCCATTAAAGGTGCATTGTGTAACACAGCGAAAAGTATTGCTTCCCTCTCATGGTTTTGTCAGAGTTTCATTAGTCTCTATGTGCTTTATATCCTCAAAAAAATCCCTCTAAAAAACCAGGGCAGTTCATAGCTGCTTATTTTTGGCACACCTCCTATTCAAGCAAGAGGCTGTGACACTGTGGCAGTTTCTTTTGTAACTTAACAGTATGCTGCCAGAATATCTGTACTGATACAGTTGTGTTCAAAATAACAGCAGTCCAACAGCACTGACCACATCAGTCACTGTGTATGGCAAAAAGGTTACAAGAAGGTGTAGAAGAGTCGAAGAAAACCAACAGACCCATCTAAACATGATGCTGCTCATTCTGTGTGAGTGAATCATTGCTTGAAAGGGGAACACTCAAATAAAAAAAGGTAGAGTTTAGTTTGGGGGTAAAAAACACCAGACATGTAAAGAAAATGATTGGCTGCTCAGCTTGAAATTACCTAAAATACTCAAAAGTGGCAACCAAAAGCAGAAAGGTGTAAAGAGATGTGGAAATCTACCACTTGAATGAATGGAAGAATAGCCAGCATGGCAAAAACTTAGCCAGTGATCAACTCCAGGAAGATAAAAGAAGGTTTTAAGGTAGAGACTGAGTACTGTGTTAATTAAAAGACACCTATGGAGAGCCAAACTGTCGTCAAGACCCCTCAAAGTCCCATTGTTACAAAGAAAACCAAACAAACCAAAGAACACATTCAGTGCGTTTACAAGCAGCTTTAGAAATAAAACTATCAGCGTCGAGACCAGGCTATTAAATGCATGTTAACATTTAAGTCAGACCAAGAATGGGCTTAAACTTGATGGACACACCAAGATAATTCAACTGGACTCAACAGAACTTAGTACATCTTGGCGTTCAGTGTGAACAAATTGCTACCACAAGAGGTAGCAGATGACCATAATAAATAGGGTTGCTGAACTCAAACACACATCCATCTCACGTCCATCAACATGTGTCGTTTCTTCTTAAGGTGAACCAAAACTAGTTGGATACTCACGCAGCTTTTTGTATCAAAAAAGGACACAGCGTCGCCTATAGAAGTGGAGTGAAACGTCAGCCAGAAGTCCAGTTCTCTTTTCTACATGTATACACGAACAAGACTATGGGAGGCTGCAACGTTACAATACTTTTGTGTTTTGTGGACTTCTGGCTGACGTTTCACTCCACTTCTCTTTTCTACATGTATACACGAACAAGACTATGGGAGGCTGCAACGTTACAATACTTTTGTGTTTCACACTAAAACCGCTCCTAAGTACACTGTGTAGACAGGGAAGCATGGTGGTGCACGTGTCATGATATGGGGATGTTTCTTATACGATTGTGTCAGGCCTATCTATTGCACATCAGAGATCATGGATCAGTTTGAATAAAATAAAAGACTTGAAGAGTTCATGTTGCCTCATTCTCCTGAGACCCGAGCTTTTGTCTGGTGGACATCTTTTATTTCACCGTGCTATTGTATAATAACTAAATTTGGTCTTTGTACAGAGAGTTTGTTGACCAGTTGTGTCATTGTCGATAAATACGCTGTTTCTTTTCACTAAAGTGGTTGCAATGTTGTGATTTATCCCTAGATGTGGCTAAAATGTCAAAGTTGTAAGAGATGAAGTATGATGAGTTTGAGAATTCAGAAATGTAATGCCCACATATGTGGATGCAGGGTCTCAGGAGGTTAAGCCAAAGAGGAAATACCCTTTAAACGAGTGTTTTAACAAGACAAAAACCCAAAAACACCAGTAAAAGAGCAGTATATTGATTATAGATGTGATGGAGTGGCCAGACCAATCCACTGGAAAAAATGTTGGATGACATAAAAAAATGTTATTTTGTGGCAAAACCAAGAAATGGAGAGGAATTGTGGATCACATTCGAATCATCTTGGGCAGGAAGAAAGAAGTCGATCCACTACATGCTTTAAACAGGGAATGTTTGAGTTGAACAAGAAATATGGAGATGATGGTTATATTTTGAACAGTGTAATAGTCCCTCGTCTTTACTTTCCTGAAATTACCAACAAATTTGATGTATTATGAGTTGAATAAGAACAAATCTGCAGTTTTCCTGCTGCATTTGAATGAATGAATTTGAAAGCCATCATGAGGTTCTTGAGCTTTTTTATGTTCCTGAGCGCACTGCTATTATTTCGAGGGAAGTGTAATTTCACTTTGACTCAAAACCACTTACTAAACATTTTTACAACTGCTCACTTCAGGTTCTTCACTTTCTCTCACCATTATCCCAAAAGAGTTTTGCATAAAGGAATCATCTGCAGTAGATAAGCGCTTTACCCTGTCATGATTATCTTTAGAGAGAGGTAAGAGAAGGCTCCGGTGAGTAATTTAGCGCCTGTGTCCTACAAGTGTGAGATTGGATATATGATGTCGATTACACAAACTGAGACCCTTTTATGTGACCCTCGTACAGCCCGTGAGATGCCACTTTATCACAGTGCAGCATGCGCCGGGCTGGTGGGCACTGCTGGTAAATTTACAGTCAGTGCCAGTGTGCGCCTCGCTATTTCATTAGGCTAATATATTCCACCGCGGCTGTGAGGAGAGATGCTGCGAGGACTTGGCCCTGATGCGCTTCTGCACAGACACCCTGACCTGAATCTCTGCCGTCTGACACATCCATTACCTCTTCCCGTACCGGCGCAGCCATCACTTCTGCCAGCATATGGCAGCGTATGCATCACGGAGGTGTTTACAAGGAGGTTGTCGGGGCAGCTGCGGCGGTGTTACCCCTGCAGGAAGGCGCTCGCAATCTGGAATGTGTGAGATTAGCCGCTAATTTATGTGCGGCGCTTTCACATCGAAGATCTGTTGTCGTCAACAAATGACTACCAGAATATCAGGTGACTGGCTGCTGTTAGCGAGCTCAAAATGTTTCTGAATACATTTTGAATTCTCCAGAAGCTTTTTCACCTCAGTATTTACCCTCTGAGGGAATTTTTTTTCCTGCTGTTTTCCAGTGTTTTTCTCTTCTATTCTCCTGTGCATTGGCTCACTGTGTTTTCTCACCAATTATTCATGAAGCCTGATTCATAATACATTCTTAGGTGACACTTCTCACTTGGATTCCCCGCTGAGAGATGGATGCAGTGGTTTATAGTTGGCCATATTCACCATTAGCCTCCCAGAGCTGAGTGATGGCAGGGATGATGGCCGCTCAAACCGCGGCTCAGGAAGAGGAAACGCCTGAGCTTGAATCTTGAACAGGGTGATCCTCAGCATTACAGCAGATTATGATATTCCTCACACAGCGTCCTCGGAGGTATTGAGTAATTTGCAGTAAAATTCCATGAGCTGATTTAAGCTGATATAAAGATTGCTTGATTTATGTCTAAGATTGGTGCCCTCGACGTGGCTGCTTTTTAGATCCATTAACCTCTTATACTGCAATGGAGCGTTGGCGACCAGTTTGCTACTCCTCTGATATCATCACAGTATCAACAGTAACTCCTTTGACAAGCATCAGAATGCTATAGTGTGTTAGAAAGTTTAGATCCTTCACATTTCAGCCACTAAGTTTGTTTTACAGTTTAAAAAAATATAATTAGTGAAAGAATTGCTCAGATGGCCATCACAACAACAAAGATGGCCTCCATGTTCAAAGTCATTACATCACATTTGTGGCCCGCGCCCTAAATATTCACTCTCCTTTCCACCAGAGGAATCCAGAGTTCAAACATATCAAAAGTGTTGTTTCATCAAATTATTCCAAGTGGTGAAATTTCTCCCGTACAGTGATAAAAAAAAAACAAAAAAACGGCAGCTTCACAGTCTTATAGCATTTCCTTCTCAATGTGAATCTAGAAAAGCTTGGCATGTTTTTTTTTCCATTAGTCTTTTAGCTCCAAGACAAGGTGTCCCAATCTTGATACTCAGAGTATTGATGCCAGGAGAGCCTGATCTATACAACAGTTGCTCTCTGCTTGACTGGACAGTAGCAGTCAGTGGAGCTGCGTAAAGCCCCCCCTAATAGGCTTGTTTATTGGCTATTGGTCTTGTCAATCACACGTACAGTAACATATAGTCTTACACAAAGCCAGTCGTAGCTTAATACACTGCCAAAAATCAAGTTTTTTACCGCTCGCAATCAGTTATATTCATGTCAATAGTAGAGCTATAATTTCACATTTTTTGGCAAACTGTTTCACACAAAAAAAAAACAAAACTGACATCAAAGAGGACACTGAGCACTGATACATCTGGTTTTGTTTGCACAAAGTCGTCAAACTAGTGCGTGGAAAACGAGAATGCACCTGCTGGTTTTTGGACACCTGAGACTAAAAACTCTCTAACTCCTACAAGGTTTTACCTAGAAAGCTCAAATGTCACCCAGATGTAGATGAGAAGGTGTAGAGGTGATGTGGTGGATGTTGTATGTCTGGCATGAAGCATCTTGAAGTTAATGATGTTCAAAAATTAGTTATAAAAAAAGAGTGTTTTAGCTGCATTTATCCTGATGTTGACTTTGGCCACATATTAAAAAACAATATTTTCTGAAACAAGAGAGAGTTTAATCTTTCAAATGAGGTGTCACTGATGATTTTGGCCTCATGGTTCTTCAGTTATAAACTCTGAAACATAGCATGTTATACAGGCCAGAATTGGGTGGAGTGTAAGAGGTTAACAAGCCAGCAGCCTGGTCCCACATGTCATGCACATCATCTTTTCATATAGAAGGGATTTCTCCCAGCTTATTGGCTGTGTGTGTGTTTGTATGAGACATGGGGCTTAGTGTTACTGATATTATTACTGTATGCTCATTGCAACACACCAGAGGCTCATTCTGCTCACCATGTTTGTTGCATGTCCTCTGAATTTCTCTTTGCTTCAAGTTTATAAGTATCAAACATAATGCTGCTTTTGAAAAGAACCTCTTTGATGACATTGAATTTCAAATTTTCATCTGTAAGCGAAGAGCCTCTCTACTTCAGCAGCCTTGGTCTTGACAATGCGTCTTCGACAGCTTAGAGCCGTGGGTGGAAACCACAAGATTAATTCTATGCACTCGCTAATGCAGAAATGCTCCGACGACAATCCATGTCTCTCACATTAATGCTCTCCTCGGCTTGTGACGATTTTTTTTTTTTTTTTTTTGTACAGCTTTAATTAATTGGTGGAGCTTGCATAATCACAGGCCATGTCTGCTCTGAGCAAAAAGGTGTTTTAACACATTTACTTTCCATTATCACGGGGCATTTTCCTCGGCGTACATCTTTTTTATATTGATGAACACATTTGCCTTCCCTGACAGTGGTTCGTTTCAGAGCGTATCAAGTTTGTTTGAAAATCAATTCAATGACCTTAAAAACGTCTTCAGATAATCTAGAGTCAAGAGCGGTAAACATGGAGATGGTTTTCTTGGGCGCAGTTACACAGACATCCAAACTAATTCCACTCAACAATCTAACATGAACAATCTGCATTTCATGGGTCTCTGTGTGGCCAACATTTAACCCTAAACTACCACCAACCATGGCTTCTATTCATTCCTGTCTCACACCAGTTTAAAAAAACCAGAATAGACTTAGAGTTGAGAAGAGTGGAAGGTTTTGTGAGTGGATACTTCTAATCGTGAAGTCAGTAACTTCTTGTCCTGCTTTCATTTATGGAAAAAAAAAGCATTCATAGAGTCAGAGGGATGATTTCAAAGCAAGACCTTGAGAAGCTTGTATTTGCTTTCATTTCCAGCAGATTGCATTACTGTAATGGTCCGTTCACAGGACTGTCAAAAGAAGCTGTTCAACAACTTCAGTGAATTTCAAAAAAAGCTGCTGCAGGATTTTGAAATCCCTTCATTGGATACCTGAAATACAGAGAGCTGATTTTCAAATGTCTCCGCTGGTGTGTGTGTGTTCCGTAACATACTTGTGACACGTGAACCCTGAAAACATCACTGACTGTTCAGAGATTTACCACAAAACACAGAGATCAACTATCAACTGTATTACATTAGATAAGTCCCAACTTTGACGAAAAGCATTCAATCAATAAATCAATCTATATTTATGTTGTGCAAACTCACTATAAATGTAACCTCATACGTTTTCATACCCTGTCAGAATTTATAATTACTTGGTCATTTTTCAGAGACTATGAATGGTAACAAAAACCTTTCTTTCACTCATGGTTAGTGATTTGGTGATACAAACAACTGTGTTTACTCTTTTTAAATCATAATGACAACAGAAACTTCCAAAATGACCTTGTTCAAAAGTTTACACACTCCAGTTCTTAATACCTTGTATTTCCCCCTTTAACATCAATGACAGCTTGAAGTCTTTTGTGGTTGTTGTGGATGAGCGTCTTTATTTTCTCAGATGGTAAAACTGACCATTCCTTCGGCTAAAAGCCTCCAGTTCCTGTAAATTCTTGGGCTGTCTTGCATGAACTGCAGGTTTTAGATATCCTCAGAGTGGTTTGATGATATTGAGGTCAGGGGACTGAGATGGCCACTCCAGAACCTTCACTTTATTCTGCTGTAGCTTGCTGTGGCAGGTTGACTTGGCCTTGTGCTTTGAATCTTTGTCATATAAAGTTCAAACTCACTGATTTTTGTAGGTGTGTGAACTGCTGTGAGGAAAAGCAGAGCTAAATGAAGACAATGTTAACTTGACCTCAATAGGCAGATAACAATCCAGTGCTGTGGCGTCCCATCAGGGTCTTGTCTTGTCCGGGTTCTATATCCCATAACTGCTCGCTAACCATATGGTATTCCTCACCCTGACTGTCAAATACCTCATAGTTATGACTTGATGAAAGAACTATCCCTTTAAACTCCAACTACAAACTCAGAGTCTTTAAGATCCAAAAACCAAACAAACTGCTCTATTTTTGTGTTTGAGAGAAGTGATGGACTGTATAAAGTGAATGTTCCATTAATGCATCACCCACTAAAAACACTTCTCACAGCTCCAACATTTAATTCAGGTTATACTTTCTGATTTACTCTCACTGACTGTATAATGAAGCAGCTATTTCAATGTTTATCTTTCAGCTCAAAAGTTTCAGTCTACTTTCCTTTTCTATAGACTTTCCCCTTGTTTTCACCTCTTTCAGCAGTTCACTAGCTCTTAAAAGCAAAAACAGACGGCGGTATATCGTCAAGGTAAAATTGCAGGTGTAGCTTTGACCTAACTTTCTGTTTCTATAAAAGCTTGGACCTTAAAGACCCTGACCCTCACCACCTCATGTCTGAGGGGTTCAAGTCTCTGCTGTCTGGTTGTTTGTACTGAGCTAAAAAATTTAAGAACTACCTCCTCTCTGCATCCTTTGGAATATCTTTAAGAAGCTGTTTTAGATTTAATCTTTTTATCGGATTATTTATTTGTGATGTTTTGGTGTTTGCTGCTGCTTTAACAATCAAAAATTGTGTTTAGAGATAAGAAAGGTATCTTCGCTCCCCCGCGGAGTTCAAGTGAAGCTTTGTGATCACAGGATCCAAACATTTCAGGTTTTGAGGAGTTTAAAGCCACAGGAGGTCACTTCACAATATGACAGCTTTTTAAAAGAAGAGAAGTAATGATTCAGTATTTACTTTTTTTAATTACCCAGCAATTATCCAAACCTCATGCAGCACCACATGCCAACAAACGCTTGATTTCCTTCAGAGGACAGAAGCAGAAACAATAGAGTAACTTAGACTCTCAGCGGAGGATTCACCAAAGGACCGCATGAGAGGTTGTTCGCCCTTGTGGCCCAATTAATGAAAAACAGGCCAGGAAGGGATCTCCTTGGAATGGAACTAGCGCTAAATGGCTCTTATGGGAGCCAAAAGAAATGCTGAAGTGCTGCCTTGGGAGCCAAAATACACTTAAGTGGCCTCTTAAAAGCAAAACACTTTCTGACGGGCCTTTCTTGGTGCCAAACTTGCAATTAAGTGTCTTCTTGGGAGCCAAGACAAACACTGTCACACTGAAATACCCTCCTGGATATCCAACCACACTGATCTACCCCTTTGGCTAGTTAAAACATGATAAACTGCCATTCTGGGAGCAAAAAAACACCCGAAAGTGCCTTCTAGGGATCCAAAACATGTGCTGAAGTGTCCTTCTGGTTGGCAAACTATACTAATCTGCACTTTTGGCTTGTTAAGATAAGACAAACTGCCCTTTTGGTGGCCAAAACAAATGCTGAAGTGCTTTCTTGGGAGCCAAAATACACCAAAGTGGCCTCTTAGAAGCAAAACACTTTCAGAATTCCCTTTCTTGGTGCCCAACTTGCAATTAAGTGTCTTCTTGGGAGCCAAGACAAACACTGAAATACCCTCCTGGATGTCCAGCCACACTGATCTGCCCCTTTGGCTGGTTACAACATGATAAACTGCCATTCTGGGAGCAAAAAAACATCCAAAAGTGCCTCTTTGGGAGACAAAACGTGCTGAAGTGCCCTCCTGGTTGGCAAACTATACTAATCTGCACTTTTGGCGAGTTAAGATATGACAAACTGCCCTTTTGGTGGCCAAAACTTGTGCTGAAGTGACCTCTTGGGAGCCAAAACATGTGCTATGGTTTCCAGTTGGCGGCCAAAATATTCTGAAGTGGCCTCTCAAGAGCAAAACACTTTCTGAAGTGCCCTCCTTGGTAGTAAACTTTAAAAAGTAAAAGTGTCTTCTTTGGAGCCAAAACACACACTGGAGTGTCCTTGGCTGGTTAAAACATGATTACCTTCCCTTCTATTGGAAGCCAAAACAAGTGCCAAAGTAGCATCTAGGGAGCCAAAATGCGTTCGAAAGTGTCCTTTGGGTGCCAAACATGCTACTTTGTGCCAACGGGAGCCAAAATGTAAGGAAAGATGCCCTCTAGGTAGCCAAACCTTGGTCTATTTCTGCTCATTATGCGTGTTTGCTGTTATCTTAAAGCCACATACGATCCGGCTTTGATACACTTTGTTTTATTTTGAAAGTCTCTGAGCATTGCACAGTGATTCTGGTGCACAACTTCCTATCTCGTGTGATCTACTTCCTGTAAACTCAAGTCGAAAATAGGACTCTTGCCTATCTGATGCTTCTGGCTCCAATTCGCAGGGATGAAGCGCGATTGCTAAGCAAGATCCACTGTGAGTTGACACATAGACTTGAATGGAAATCTATCAGAGGTACCATGATGGAGATGCAAATGGGTGAAATAGGACTCACTGAAAGGGTAAGAACTCCCCCTTGCCATTCAGTTTGCGTCAGGATTAGAGTTTACAGCTCTGTGCAGCACACTGTGGGAATGTGGCAGCTCTTCTCTGTAAAAATTGGGTGCAAAACTTGAGAAAAACTCAAGAAATTCTGAGGTACTTTTATGCCAGAATATCATTTGCACACTGTGAAGTAGACCTTGAGGTAAAGCAGACAGCAGAGGAAAATAACTCTCAAATCTTGACGCCTGCAGCGGCTGAAAATCATCTCCACTCTCAACCAACTTTCAGATAAAGTTGCTAAATGTTCGTCAGCGTAAAAGCAAACAAAAAAACTCACTTGGATATATCTGAAGACTCGCTCTGAGAGAATAATACAGTATGTTTTGTTGCCCACATGCTGTTTGTCTTGCAAAAATGTTCAGTCTTATTTTCCCCCCTTGGTTTATTTATGCATCACAAGGCTCCATTTCTGCCCCTTCTTGTAGTTTTATTTAATTTTTATCACTTCTTTTTCTGTAAACACGAGCCAAACACTGGTACTAAGTGATCATGAAAACAGAGAGAAGGCATAAAAAGAAGCAAGCTTAAGATGCTGCTGCTTATACAGTCACACTTTTGGGAATCTTTGGCACCGATTGACCCAGATACACACAGCCCGAGTGTCTCTGTTAAATAGAATTCTAAATGAATCTGATGAGATGGTACAGTAGTGAGCTCAAAGTAGCAGATCATGTCTATTTATATACAGACTCGCTTGTCCACATCTATATCCACACTTTATAGTCAGCTTTTGGCACTGCGCTCCACTCCTGCGCCTGCTCTTGTTCTTGTAATTGAAATGCAAAGCCAGACCTGCAGCATAATCAGACACTCCCTGATTTGTTTTTAGATTAAGTTCAGGAGTCAGATGGTGTTTGTGCGGAGGCTCTGTTGTTCTGATTTCAATGCAGTCAAGCTGCTGATTAAGTTTCCTTCCGATATTGTGTCGCACAATATGTTTAGTTCACATAACATTATGCTTATTGTTTTGACGCGTTGTTTAAGGCCGGCTCTTTGTAACACGGCGGTGAAAACAGGTGAAGAAAAGAGAAAAACAGAGCTTATTTCAGCATGCGGAGTTCATTTAAATCAGCGTGTATACTCAGCCGAACACAACTCTAACAGCTTTGCATCTTATTGTAGTTTAATCGTATTCAGAGGATCTATTTTGCATTGAGGAATCAGGTTTTGGACCACCTGTGTGCAGGTCTGCCTGCATTCTTTAACATCCCTGACATTCATTTCTGCTCTCAGTGAATTACCTCGACACTTGACGATGCACACAGTTTGGTGTCCGGCTGTCTGAAACCTGCTGCATTTACAACTCTGCAGGGTTTTACTTCTTTACTTATTTATCACGTTGCAAGGAAATACAACATTTGCATCACAAGTCAGATTATCAGTGTGACGCAGCATGTTGATTATCCTTGAATCACCCACCAGCGTGCCACGGCGTTTGTTCTACCTACCAATTACAGCGTAACCGGGATTCATGATGCACTTGCAAGAATTACGGAGGAGTGAACAAGCGGCATCCTGCAGGGTTTTCAAAACTGGAACATGAGTTTGAGACCAGGATGTGAAACAATAAAACCTGATCACAAGCAGGTTCCCAGTGTGTATATAAATGAAGTTGTTTTGGCCTTGAGATAAAGAAATGTTTACTCCTGACACCTCAAGGTTACATGTCAGTTTTTAGCAGCTGAATTCAAAAAAGTTGTTTCGTGCTCAGGTTTTCTCAGAGGTGAATTTCAGTATTTCACAAAGAAAATAAAAATATATGAATAAAACGCTCTTTCTGTCTTACATGTTCATTAGGGTGACCATAAACTAAAAACCAAAGATACTAAAAGATGACAAAGTCGCTTCATAACTCATACACTTGTTATTAAATACACTTATTTTCTGTTTGAAGCGAAAATTTTCTGTAATGTAGAGACATCAACTCTTCCCTGGATCCAGTGAGATCGCTTTAATTTTTGATTTTTGGGCCTGGTATACCAGAGATTTTTTATTGATCAATCATTCTTCTTTGAACTGGTTTTCCTTTTTGGTTCCCTGTGGATTAATGGACTGATTGGTGCTTAAAGACTCGCAGACAGATCACTCCTGCGCCGACGAACTTTGATTTAATCGAAAAGACTCTTTAAACCGAACTATCTTTGCTGTTAACTTCTTTTTCATTTAAAAAGGACTTTTAACTTATTTAGGAATCATGAAGGAGCATTTTAGGGCTGTATTTTGTGTTCATTCAGTGTGGTTAAATGTCATTAAAAACCCGTCGCTGACTTATTTGTTTGCCTTTTGTAAGTGATTTGTACAGAGTCAGAAAGTGAAGCTTTGGTGATGACATTCTCTGACCAATGAGTGACCAGCAGTCCGTCACCGTCAACTTTTACACTGCAAAAACTGAAATCTAAGCAAGTCATTATGTCTTATTTTTAGTAAACTTTGTCTTACTATTCTTGATTCAAGCCACATTTACTAGACAAGTTCATAAAAATCTCGTTTCAAGTTTTTTAAAGACAAAAATGAGGCATCAATTCCTTGTAACAAGTAAAAAATAATCTGCCAGTGGGATAAGATGAAAGATTCTTGTTTTAAGACATCTTTCTCATTTCAAGAAACTTCGTCTTATCCCATTGGTAGATTTTTTTTGACTTGTTACAAGCAATTTACAACTCATTTTTGTCTTTAAAAAACTTGAAATAAGACACTTTTATGACCTGGTCTGGGGAATGTGGCTCAAATTAAGAACAATAAGACAATTTTTACTACAAATAAGACATAATGACGTGCTTAGATTTCTGTTTTTGCAGTGTAGTATCTGCTCAGCTCGCTTGGAACCAGGGTAGAGCAGGTGCTAAAGACTGGCGTCTGACGCGTAGTACCGTGGAAACTTAACACAAACCGAGTAGAGGCGAGTAGAGCAGGGCTGACACGGGTCAGTGGAAAAAGGCCATTGGAGACCGTTGGTGGCCTGTGTGCTTAGAGCGCAGTGATCTAGATTGATATTATAAAATGATGAGCTCTTTTATAGAGGATGGTTCAATACCAACAAGTGCTTCGTTAGTGAGAAGAAGAATTTTAAATTCTAATCTAGGTTTTAAAGGCAGCCAGTGAAGAGACACTAAAACTGGAGGGATGTACTCTCATATCCTGATCCTTAGGGGAGTATCAGGCTGAGATGGGCAACATTTTTTAGATGAAACAAGGTGGTTCTGGCTTGAATTATAACATGCCGTTCAAATTTTAGGTTGGTATCTACTGTGAATCATGCTGAGATTGAAAATATTGGATGGAAAGAGAGATGGGAGATTCTTCATATTGTGGCGTGTACTCTGCTTTAACTTCATAATCTCAAAGAAGTTCATATGATAAGATTGTGAATGATGTTTTTACTCAAATCTTAATGCGTGAAACTGTGTGAACTTGTATTTAAGCATCAAGCATCATAGTTTTGTGACGAGACCAGAAAATGGTTTTATTCAAATTCCTTAATTCTGAGCTCCAAGCTTACAGCAAATGTATGAAGCCACTGTTTTCTTGTTGTTTTGGCAGCAATTACATCAGTTCTTCTACCAGAAAATGTAATATATTTCAGAGGAGAAGACCCTCTTTCTTTTGCATCACTGGCGTCTGCGCTGAAAACACAAAGAGGCCTCAGAAAGATGCAGACATCTCGTGTCCCCTGACATTTCCATCGAATGGACTTGCCAGTAAACCAGTTGTTCTCACCGCTGAGATATGCTGAGATTATTTGATTATATCGATAAGTCAAGCCAGTCAGCAGTGTTTCTTTATTGGCACATTACTGCCTGCACAGTGTGATGCATTATGAATTGAGAAATCAATTGTGTGTACAAACCGAGACAGCTTTCATGAAGCAGATTGCTGGAAAATTGTTGCTGAGTATTTCTTTTTTTCCATTTCGGATCATGTAGACTGACAAGCATAGCTGCTAAAAGCAAGAAAACACACACTGCAGTAGAATCAGTCTTGATTCTTTTAATTGTTTCACTCACACTGCAGAGATCTGCACCCGGAGAAATCAAAGTACAGACTTCATCTTGCAGCAAAAGTTATTCCGCTTTGTCACACACGCTGAATAAAAGTGACGCTTTGCTGAATGTTTGCCGTTCAGACTACAGCCTGTAAGCACTCAGTCTCCTCCAGGTGAAGGTTATATTCCTCTCAGAGGAGATCAGTGGGGGAGGCAGGGACACAGCAGGTAGCAGCACCATGCCAGTTTATTCCATTCTGAGCCCTGCTCTCTAATTAGTCCACAGCTGCGATGCTCCTGGGAAACCACACATCCATTTCCTGGTTCTCTCCGGCAGCCTGCCACAGAGAGACCATTAGGGCAGACGATTCAGTGTTATGGCTGACCAGCTTTCTCTGAAGCTGTTTCATGGATGTCAGAGGAATGTGATTAACCAACTTATATTAAATAACCAAATTTCTCACACAGTTTTCAGACACTGTTTTTTTCCTCATTACGTGAGGTAAAGAAAGTCTGATCCTGTTGGCAGAGTTAGCCTGAAGCAGTGGCCATGCGTGGCCAAGAGGAGCATCAGATGGGCTCGTTTTTGAAAGGAGTACCAAATCCCCGTAGCTGGGCAAATTTGGCGACAGAGAGAAAGAGAGAGAATTAACTTCAGGCATGAATGGTGGAGCTTAATGATTTCCAGGCACTGAGGAAATCTTGCTTTGTGTGATAAGTGAGAGGTGTTGTTTGACTTTGTGAAAGCTAATATCTACACAGTTGACATTGTCTCACTGTGTTCACAGAACTATTCATCTGGCTAAGTCTTTAAAGAAAACAAAGCATCGTCTGCATAAAGGGATCATCAGGGGAGCTTAGTGCTCCAATAAAGGTTTGTCTGTTTTGAAATTAATTCACCAAGCAGTGAGGTACATACTCTTGTAATGTCTTTATAGACACAAGTGACACAGCTCAGAGTTATGTCTCAAGATTGAGATAATTTATCATTGACTGTTATAATCAAAGACGCTGTAAAGAGCCAAAATGAGGGGAAACATAATCTTATGTTTACATCACCTGACTGAAATCGACTCCACAGTAAAAAAGTGATGCTGTAACTGTGCAGAACACTCCTCTAACTGTATAACTCAAAATTTGTGCTCTCCTGCTGTAATCTTATTTTTTAACAAACTACTTCACTCGATAAAACTCTCGTGAAAATTTCGCAACTGGTTTAAGAAATAAAACTCAAATTCATATCAGTATCTCTGTAGAACTCAAAATGCAAACCTGGTGATTAATTGCAGGAATGACAACAAGAGTAAAATTTTCACACCTCAAAAGCCACTGTCAGTGTTGTGGCAGCTACCTCAAAAAGTGAGCTACCTCAAAATTCAGTTCACATTAATTAAATAAACTAATTAGTTAGATGAACTAGCTCATGTTTGCAGTTGGTTTAAATGAAAATGAAAAATGAAAGTTCTGAACTTTGTCAATGATCAAAAAAAATCAACTACACTCAAATGTATTGAGTTGGTTTAAAGTAATACTGTTAAGTTTAACCTAGTTGATCCTAAAATGATTGCTTTCAACCAACTCCATTCATTTACATGGACCAGGTGGAGTAAAATAAAAACACTGAGTGTCATTCACAAGGGAAAAAAATACCTTTCAGTACTTTATCACATCATAACTAATGCGTTAATGCTGATTACTGCACTAAATATTATATACTATATAGATCAGGGTGACCATATCTTATGTGTGCAGCGCTTTGGCCAGCATTGTCGTACTTTAAAGTGCTTTATATATTAAGTTGAGTTGAGAAAACACTCCTTTTCCATTGAAGCCAGTTAAAAAAAATAAAATTAAAATACTGGCTTTGTAAGGATCTTTTTTTTTGTCCAAAGAAAATCAACATTTTGAGATGAGAAGTCAAATTGAGGAGATAAAAGTTACGATTTCAAGTTTTCATTTCAAAATTATGAATTCTTATCTCAAATTTTTGAATTAATATGTTAGAATTTTGACTTCAAATGGACGAAAACAAAATCTTAGAAAAAAATCTTAGAATCGCCATTTCCATAAGTTAAAATAAAGAGCTGAAAAACTGTCTTGTTTGAGTTTTATTTGTCCATATCAAGTCAAATTTATGAAATACAGAGTAAATGGTTCCACCTTAAACCTCAAAATTTTGACTTTTTTACATCATACAATCGGACTTAATTAGCTTTCAATTTCAATTTCAAAATTTAAGCTTTAACTCAAATTCTTTACTTTTTTCCAGTTGACTTTGATTGTATTCTTTCAAATCTTTGACTTAATTATGTTACAATTGTGAATTTATACTTTAAAATTTGACATTATTTTCTCAACATTATGACAAATTTCACTTTTGATCCCAAATTTTGACTCTTTTTTTTAAATCTTAAATTCTGTCATGCTGAGATTGGAAAATTCTGGATGGACAGAGAGATAGGAGATTCTTAATATTGTAAAGTGTACTCTGCTTTAACTTTATAATCTCAAAGAAGTTCACATATTTCAATTGTGGATGGTTTGTGATGATGATTTCAAATGTGTGAAACTGTGTGAACTTGTATTTAAACATTTAGCTTCATAGTTTTGGAATGGACAAAACAAATCTTAACAAAGCCACCTATTCATTTTTATTTATTAATTTATTTAACTGGTGGAAATGGGCTTCCATATTAATGCCTCACCAAGTTCTTAAGTGCAAGAAAATACATGCATATTTCTCTTGTGCAAGAATTTGAATAACACCTCAAAGTCTTGGTGAAAGTTCAATTTAGTTTTTTGAAGTGTTAAAATGTTCAGCTGACACATACTGGGGCAAAAGAGGACACTTGGTTTTGCTAATATAGATCAAAAACTCTTCTACGATATGGATGATATTTAAGTTATGTTGACAATAACCTGCCTGTAGCATCTTTGAAAAAACACAACTTTAGAAAATGTTTGGAAATTTAAGCGGATGCAGCTCTGCAAGCCAGTGATACATTTCAGAAATAGAGAAATATCATGATCAATGTTCAGAAAGAATAACAAATGTATTTAAAGTATACACAGTGCAGTATTTCTATAACTCAGTGATGCGGTCAGCTCCAGCATTGAGGGAAAATAGTTCCCGCGCTACCATGGACTGAGATAGCACAGTTCAAATGTATGACCTGTGCCTTGCATCATATGGAAATATTCTTTATATGCTCTGCATCATGTCAGGCTCCCTATCCAAACTTTGTGCTTCTCTTTCTGAACGTTATAATCCACTTATATGGACTTGAGCCGAGTCTGAAACCAACAACAGGAGTTTCTAAAGGTTGACCTGCTGCTCCATCCGGCTGAGTTTAGAAGCTGAAATGCACAAAATGTAAAAAATAGAAAAAGTGTTTCTATAGCTTTTGTACATGATACAAGAATGATGAAAGGCAGAGAGTTCAAACCCAACTTTGATGCTTGAAAAATGTGTTAAAAAGAAATGCTTTTGGTGCTTTTCTGTTCAGTTTGTGTTCCCTCTGCTCCAGAACTTTTTTTTTTTTTTCAAACCTGAATGAAAAGACAATGGAGGAGCTGAAGCGTTCTTTCATATCTGATGATATTCACTGACCTTCTCTAACCTATTCATCATTTCTCTTACCAACCTATTCCATTTTCTCTTTCCCCATTGTAACCCATTAATCCTCCCTTTTGCATCATCCCTCTCAACCTTTACCGTCATCGCAGAGGGAGGAGGTTGCTGTAGGGGAAATATGAGTGCGCACATAATGCACAGGGAGAGTGAAAATATATTGCAGGTATCTAACAAAGGTATATTCTTGACTTTGAAGTCTATTTCTGAACACAGCTCCTTGTGATGACACATTACCAACAACTTACAGACTTTTCTTTCATCTCCATTGATGAATATTTGTTCTCAGTAAATTCAACAGGTGTCATTTCTGTGGCTCGCTCCACATTCAGGCTGTATTAAAACAAACTGTTTTCAGCTCTAAATCTTTGAATGAGACAGATTTTCAATGCCTCTGTGCCTGAAAATACACTGACTGTGCCCTTTTTTTTTTTTGATGGCCTGGTGCAATAAAATAATGGAGTGTGAACAGCTCAAATGTGGAACATGAACGGCAGCCAGGAGCTCATTTTTCAAACAGATTCAGGACTTTTTGTTTCCTGTGTGAAACCAGCACTCAGTTAACCTTTTATTTAAAGTTTGGTATCTATAATTTAAACCTTTTGTCTATCATACTGAACATCCAGAAGACTTAAAATATGAAGCAATTGATGTCATTTTGAATATATAACCACATAGCACTCACCCATTCTCACCATTTTTATGTAAAAGGTTTGGGAGGTGGGTTGGAAAGGTGGGTAAAATCTTTGTGGGTGCATATTAGCACAGTGGTGTGCATAGAGAGGGGGCAAGGGGGGCAGTTGCCCAGTTGGAATACAAGCCCAGAAGTGCAAACTTGGGAGCCAAAACTAGCCAATGGGACCTCTTGAGAGCCAAAAAGTGTGCTGAAGTGCCTTTTTGGAAGCCAAAAAAAAGCTGAAGTGCCCACTTGGTAGCCAAAACACATGCTAGCATGCCCTCATGGCCGCCAAATTTACACTGAAATCCTCACTTGGGAGCCAAACCTTAAAACTCAAACCCTAGCCAAAAAACATGCCTGAGCACCAACTTATGAGCGGAAACACATGCAAAAGTGCCCTCATAGCAGCCAAAGTACCCGTAAAATGCTCTTTTGGGAGCCAAAGGCATTTAAGTGCCCCTAAGTGCCCTCTATGGAGCCAAAACATGCAAAAATGCTCTCTTAGAAGTGCCCTCTTGGGAGTCAAAAAGCTCTTAAGTGCACTCTTTATGCACAAACACAAAGAAGTAGCCCCATGTGCCCAAGTGAGCCCTTGGGAGCCAAAACACTTGCCAGAGTCCCCTCATGGAGGCCAAATTTGTGCCAAAATTCTCTCTCGGGAGCCAAAATACATGCTAAAGTACTCTCTGGGGTGCCAAAAAGCATTGACGTGTCCTCTTGGAGCCAAAACACATGTTAGACGGTCCCTTTTGGTGCCAAAAACACTCTGAAATGCTCTCTTTAGAGTCAATAGCCACGCTTAAGTGCCTGTCTTGGTATTAACAAGCATATAAGTGCTCTCCTGGGAGCCAAACTTGCCCTTAAATGCTCTTTTGGGTTGCAAGAGTATTAAAGTACCACCAAGTGCATAAGCTTGAGTGCTCTCTATGGAGCTAAGACCGGTAGAAATGCTCTCTTGGGAGCAAAACTCAAGCTCAAGTGCCTTCTTGTGAGTCAAAAAGCCCTTAAGTGACCTCTTGAGACAAAAAACACACTAAAGTGGCCTCTTGGGAGCCAAAAGATGTGCACAAGTGCCAACTATCCTGTCAGCCCCTTACAAATGAAGGTGAAATCCAAAAAGTTGCTTGTAAACTTCATCCAATTAACAAAAATGCTATTCTTTAAATTGTTAAGGAGGACTAAAAATACTGCCTTTTTGAGCCTTTTATTTAATTACATCCAGCCTGACCATGAAGCCCAGCCTGATTTAGACTCAGCAGTTAAATTACAGGCTTAACTGATTATCATTAAATCCTTGAGGACACAAAAGGCCAGTAATTATAAATATCATAGGAGAAATAATTTCTGATAATCTGTGATTGAGTAAGTGTAAGTCTTAATAAAGGTTTATTGCTGCCTCGGTCTGACGGACTCAGAATAAAAGGACCTTAATTTCCCCGCTCTTTATGTGTCTCTGACTCAGGGTGTGACTTGGCAAAGAACTCCCCCAGTGTCAATAAAAAGGCATCTTTCATGGTTGTAAAATCCAATATGTGTGTGTCAGAGGCCAGCATGAAATAACTCCTGACATCAGGGCGAAAGTGGAGACTAAGCCGGCCTGTCAGGATCTCTGTTAGAGGGAGTCAGGAAACGCGCCTGTGCTGAAGCCTCCTGCACGCAAACACATCTGACTGGAGTGACCATAAAGAGATGATACCCAAAGATACTCAAAAACAACAAAGTAGTTTCATGACTCATACATTAACTTAAAACCCTCCTTTTCTGTTAGAAGGGAAAACTTTCTGTGTTGTACACTAAAAAGTATAACATATTTAAAAATCTAATCACAGTGGTTAAAAAAAATAGAAAATGAAAAACTGGCTTTGATGAGCACGTTTTGCACTTATTGTCAAAATTTTGAGATAAAAAGCCAAAATTTCAACTATTTTTCTCAGCATTTTGACTTTAGTATTTTCAAAAATTCAATTCAGTTGTCTAAAAATATTGACTTTTATTTTTTAACTTTGACTTACAAGCACTAAATTTCGACTTTTTTCATGATTGAGACTTATCTCAAATTTCTTCTTTTTATCTCTAAGTATCGACTTTTTATCTCAGAACTTTGACTGCAATAACTCATAATTTTGACTCTATTATTTCAAAATATTGACATTTTGGCTCATAACTGTGACTTTTTAGCTCAAACTTTCGACTTTTAAATCTCAAAATATCTGCATTTTATCCCCAAATTTCCCCCTTTATTTCAAAGTTTCGACTTTTCAATCTCCGAATTTTCTTTAATAACTCAGTTTGACTTTACTATTTCACAATATTGACATTCTGGCTCCAACTTTACCTTTAAAGCTCAAAATTTTGACTTTTAATTTAAAATTCTGACTTTTGAGCTCAACTTTTCAAGTCTTATTCTTAAATTTTTTTTAACGCTTTTATTTCAACTTTTCTCATTATTTAGACTTATCTCTAAATTTCTTCATTTTATCTCAGAATTTCTCTCTTTATCTCAAAGTATCGACTTTTTAATCTCAGGGTTTTCTTTGAGAACTCTAAAATTTGACTCCATTATTTCAAAATATAGACATTTTGGCTCATGACTGACTTTTTAGCTCAAACTTTCAACTTTTAAATCTCAAAATATCTCTCTTTATCTCAAAGTATCGACTTTTAATCTAAGGATTTTTCTTTGATGACTCAAAATTTTGACTTTACTATTTCAAAATATTGATATTTTGGCTCAAAATTTTGACATTTATTTCAAAATTTTGACTTTTCAGCTCAACTTTTTAACTCTTTTTCTTAAAATTTGTTTTATAAGCGCTTCATTTCGACTTTTCTCATTATTTCGACTTATCTCTAAATTTCCTTTTTTTATCTCAAAATCTCTTCTTTTCTATCTCATAGTATCGACTTTCTAACTCAGAACCTTCTTTAATAACTCAAAATCTTGACTTTACTATTTCAAAATATTGTCATTTTGCTCACAACTTTGACTTTTTAACTCAAAATTTTGACTTTTCAGCTCAAAGTTCCAACTTTTTAATCTCAGAATTTTACTCATATGGGCCAACGACAATTCCTAACACCGGTCACAACTACAACAAAGGGAGGAGTACTACCAAATATCTGCATTCTGTCTGTAAAGGTGAACTTCCACTTCAGCATTTTCTGTTTGAGAATGCAACACAAACAGTCAGAGCATGTTTTTCGTTCATACTCAACATCTTGACAGGTTGGTGCATCAGAATAATGCCAGTATCTAAGAGCAGCGATTTATTTTAAATATCAATGGTCTGTAGAATAAGCTGAGAAAAACCTCGACATTTTGGGGAATTTCATAAAATCCCCCCCCTGACATAATTTAACCATCAAAAAGGAGGTTTGATCACCTTACATTTAGCATATGTGTGTCTTCAAATGACCCAATCTGCCCTTTCTTCACCTTCCTTTAAAGGTCTTTCAACAGACATTTGTTTTCACAGTGTTTTTCTATTTTTGTCCCACACAGGGAAAGTACCCCAGGTTCCACCTCAGCACCACTTTAAACTCAGGCCCTTTTCTCCCATGAGCGTTCATTGAAAGCAGCTTTTTGCAGTCTGGAGGCGACGCGCATTGACATGCCGTAGGTGTTATTCCCAATCTATAGAGACCGCATTATGAAACAGGCATCGGGGACTGTACTCATCATCAACCTTTTCACACTCTCACTCTATAAAAGATTCATGGCGCTGCTTGTTTTGCTGTGGCAACGCTACAGGAGTCGGAGCTGCAGGTGAGCTATCATGGAGAGGCAAACGGTGGCAAGAATAATGCAAACATGAAGGTTGCTTTCCATTATTAAATAATAAGATATGAATGCAGAAAACAAGCTGTTAATGCTGTTCGCAACCGAGCGGATAATAATCTCGTTTTCCTGTATTAATAAATAACAAGCGGAGGATTCCCCCTTGATGATGCGAGGCGTCAGATCTTCACATAAAACACTTCAAGATTGATATATCAATTATTCCACTCAGCTCTGAGTCATCGAAGACTTTGAGTTTAATCGGAAATGGCGTCAGGTTGAGAATATTACATCGTCAGGTTAATTTAATCTCACTATGACAGACTTCAAATGGAGAATACAAATGGAGTGTAATAAGGTGATTAAGCTGAGCTAAAGAAAACGTTAGCCACCAATTTCTGTGTGCAATTCCCCGCTAAACAAATTAACCCGAACCTGATGAAATGACATTAAAAGAGTTGATAGAGTGTCAACGCTTCTAACTTGCTAAGGAGGGATCATTTGCAGTGAGCGGCTGCTCCGTTCAATTTCTCTCTGCATGTAAACAAACAAAAGCAGATGCTAGGTGGAATATATAGCATCAGAGATGATTCCAACTATCTTTCACCTCGTATGAATTATTGATCAGGCCGAGATGAGAACACAGACAATCCTGAGTCAATATTTAATCACAGGCCGAGCCGTTCTCCACTGATGAGGGAGAAATATGTCTTCATTATTATTGTGCAGGAGCCGGCCTCTGCGTTTGGGCTGGGTTTCATCACGCAAAGAGAGAGAAGACAAACTTATTTTATTACACCTATTCTGAATTATAGATGCGTTTCAGAATCCCTGGACAGCGTTTTTTCCCCGTCCTTACTTGACTGCTGTGTTCCTTCGTCATTTAGTCTTCCTGGGACTTTGGAAACCAAGACGCTGATCTCCACTCAGGTGCAGGTGACGATAAAATTATCTGAGTTAGCCGACTGTACTCTGATTGATGCTAACAGACGCAACAATCTCATGTGTTCTCTTAGACTTAGACACTATACTTTCCCTTTGCATTTCAGTCCAGCACGTTGTCAATCTAACACTTTTTAGTGGTACAAACGTGCAAAAGTGGTGTGAACCAACGTATTTAAATGAGGACTTAGCGTGTGCTACCATCTGTCTTCAATGAATGTTTGGGAGAGCAGAGCAGCTGTAGTTGAAAAATGAAGTTTGAAGCTATGGAGTTTGAGGTCTTGATGAAGGAAATAAAAAAAGAGACGGACAATAGCACTATTAAAGATATTTTTTGTTATCATCTATGGTTTTCTGTTCCCTTGTGGCTACTAAAGCTCCGTTTTTACTGCATCCAGAGTGTGTGGGAACTGGATACACTTGCCTCTCTGAATTTACTTGTGTGTTACTTTCCATTTTTTGGCTTGAGCTCTGGTCTAAACATGGCTATCGCTTTATATATGTATGGTGTTTCTTATTCTATCTCTTTTTAGTCATTGTGTTGTGTATCATTCCTGTATTTCTTTATTTTAATCAGGCCTTGTTGTCATTGTCTATCTTGTCCTTTGTGTGTTCGGGCTGCAACACTAATTTCCCTTGACGGGACAATAAAATGATTCTGATTCTGATTCTATCCTGCAACATAGCATTCAAACTTGTGACAGCACACCATATAAAATACTCTGGGAGATGCTGGCACTAACTGTGCTGATGTGCTGGAATGATCCAGACAAAAGAAAGTGCAGTGTTGTGAGGAGGAGATAGGTAATATATGACTCTACTATTTATTTTTCTGACAGTCCAAGTATGTTGACATGCACACAGAAGGTTCTCACTCTCACTCGTCTGTCATTGCACCTGTGCCTCCTTCTTTCCACGAAGACCGCAGTCATTTGGGCATAACACTGAGCCAGTCTGCACCTGCCTTTCAAATACGCTAAACAGAGACGCAAAAACACCAATCACAACCAGTTTCAGGTTTTATAAATCATATCTTTTTCCCCTCCTTCTATATTGGCATGCTAATAATCTACATATATTGTACATATTCATGAAGACAGACATTCTAAGTGAATTACGTGTGCTTTTTTGCTCATTTGACGGATGAAATTCTTTCCGGTTCGAAAACTATTTTTGCATTGGCTATCAAGACTTACTAACTAGCAGTTTATACTTTCTGGGGTTTTTTGTTTGTTTGTTAGTATTTTATACTCTTGTGACATAATTTCTTTTTAGGGTTTGTAAAGAGGAATTTATCTCATCTTATTTTTATTGCAGATGTTTGAGCTTAATCTTTCAGTTTGTGAGTCACTTAATCTGTTTTTTTTTAAGCTTCACTTTAACTCATTCATTAATTAATTATTTTTCTAATATCTGCAGTGATTTACTGTGCAAGGTCTTTTCAGTATATAATTATAAATGGAAATAATTATGGAAAAACATCCAGTTGTGATACTGTAGATTAAAATTCAGAAATGATGCGGTTACTACTTTTAAAGTCAGTTTGAGTAAAATCCACAGCATTTTTTTTACAGTGTGATCAAAGGAGCAATGTATTCCCACATTTCAACAAGGAGTCAAAAAATGGTAACATGACTCCAGAAAAAGAGCTTTCTTACACAACACACACCAAGTCATGACACTCATTTCATGCTACATGCACAACTCGGCCTGTGGCTTTTTGTTAGTCAAAGCACCATCCACATGTTTAACAGTTAGTGCATGCAGCTGGGTAATTACACAAGCAGCCAAAAGGAATAAGAAGCGTGCCAGGATGTGCCCGCTCGTGCTGCTACAGTCCAATCAATGCACACATGACCTCCTCTGATCCGCCTGCTGATGTAGTCTTGCGTCAGTAAAAGGTTGGAGGAAGTTTAAGCAGAATTAGCGCTCCACAAGCTGAAAGAGAAGCTTTATCACTGCAGCCCAAGGTTCACTGGGTAACCTTTACCATCCAAGAAATAAATAAGAAGGAACATACAGATTCACAGCAATGTGCTCCTTTCTGCTCGGATGGTACAAACTGTTTCTTATCCTTCCAGCAAACACACCGCTCTCCGAATAAAACTGTTCTGCAGGCGTCAAAGAGTTAGAAGTGTTGAGCTCAAGTATTTGAAAATCAAACATTTATATTTGATCCTTATTTTAAGTAGACAAAGAGTGACGATTATATGAGTTCCCATCACGTACTTAATAATACATTTGTTTTTCTCTTTTAGAATTTACAGGTTTCATTGATAAAGCACTCTTGAAAACAGAAAACAAAAACAAAAGGAACTTCACACAACATGAAACACATACCACTCTGGAAAAAATTGGTCATCACTCTCCTCTGTGACAGACTGGTGGAGAAGCTAAGACGCATAAAAAATGTCATTGCGAATCAGGGTTATTCTACCAAATATTGATTTCTGAATACTTCGTAAGTTAAAACATTAGTAATGTGTTGTTTAAAATTGAATATGAACTTGTTTTTTTTTTTGCTTAATTTGAAGTCTGAAAACAGTGGGCTTATTTTTTTTTTTTTAGTATTTTGACCATTTTTAATTTTCTGCAAATAAATGCTCTAAATGACAATATTTGGGATTTGGGAGTAATGTTGTCAGTAGTTTATATAGTAAAACAAAAATGTTCATTTTACTCAAACAAGTAGCAATAAAGAGCAAAATCAGAGAAAATGAAAAATTTGCAGTGGTAGTTTGGTTTGCAGTTTGGTAAGGGATTAAGAGTCTATGGTCACTATGTCTATTAAGTTTCAGTTAAGATGGAGGACGTTGGTCAACATCTAATTTATTGTTTGAATGAGGCAGTTGGTCAGTGTGATGAAGGTTGAGAAAGTGATGGATTTAATGGAAGTGTACATTTGCAATGAAAACAACTTTTGCATAGGGGATGCAAATAAAAAAATGAAAAGAAGAGGACCAAGTACTGAACCCTGTGGAACGCCATTGCTACGTTCACACTGAGGCCTTACTGCTCAGTTCTGACTTATTGGCTGTTCAAATTACATTTTCAAATGTGACCTGTGAGTGGACGGCGATGTGAACAGCTCACATTCTTGAATAATGGCGGCATGCACAGAACGGCGTTTACGGTAACAAACATGTCTGCAGCTGGTAGCCGCATTTACAGCCTCATGTGTTGAAAGTGTGTGATGGCAACTGGCAAATTTCTGAGCTGATTATGTAACAAAGGAGGAAGAAGTGAAAGAAATTTAATCCCAATTTTGCTTTTGTCTGTGGCACAGAACTGTGACATGTTGCTCCAGAGTGACGTCAAAATCGCATTAAATGTAACCTGACTGTTTAGAGTGCTGGTGCTTTCAAAACATCCGATTGGTATCTGATTTATTACCACACTTCAAAGTGGCCTGAATCTGACTCGCAAATGTTAGATTCAATGTGAAGTTGTGCTGTTCAGACCGTCCCAAAAAAAAAGAAAATCTATTCTATTCTATTCTATAAGCAGTTGTTTAAAGGATTGAACTATTGATTTGTTTAGATTGTGTAGTGTTTCAGTCTCTGTCATTGTTTAAGTGAAAACCAAGGGAATCAAACAATGCAATTTTATCCAGCTTTTCTTAATTAAAGACCTAAACAACTCAAGTTAATAGGGTTGGCTTTACAACAGTGGAATAAAAAAACGACGACTGATGATTGGTGCCTGGATTTAAAATAATGGAGAAAATAATGTTGACCTTGAAAAACAAACTGGTAGTGCCTGAAGAAACCTGGTAACCATTTATTAATTATATCAAAAGTGAGGATATAGAACGACTTCTATGGAATAAGAGCTAAGGGTGCTGAAGAATGATTTCATTTAACTTGACCATTAAATGTTGAAAAGACTCTATCTTGTATACTTTATAGATTTTACGAGCAAGATGACTGTACATGCTGTGGCCATACAATATAGCAACACAATACTGATGTCTGTACAATGTATTGTGTGCAAAGAAAAGTCAATACTGACGACGTGGGAAAAAAAGAGATAAAAACAAGTATACATAGAGACAGAATGAGAAAAGGTTGAAAGTGCTTTGAATTCACATGTTGTGCACTTTCAATGCTATGACCGTGAACGCAATATAAATGGACAATGTGCATTCATTTCAGCTCATTATCATTGTTGATGCTGACAAGTGCTGTGCAGGTTCAGACATGTGCTACAGCAACTTAGCTTGTAGAGCTTCAAGGCTGATATTACATTCTTTAATGCCCACCAAAACACTAAATTGACTTGTTGATGAAGCATCTGTTAGATCAGCTACTTTGTTGGGAAATGGCTTGGATTAATAGGGTTAAATCTAGGCTGTTTGTTTGTTTGTTTGTTTTCTTTTTTTGTGTTGGAAGAAAAAACACCTTAGATTTTTGTCCACAGGGGGCACCAAAATTACCACCATGAATAAATGCATAATAGAAGCTATATGGTGGTTGTTCAAAATTTAAAACGGAAAAAAAACCCAATTTAAAATACCTGAATATGCTATATTCCAAAAGAGAATTCCCACAAATTGAAATGATCTTTGTCATGATGTACACTTTAAAACCAAAAAAGCGCTTTGTACTTTTACTGTATAAATGTCAAAGAAAGGCAGAGAGCACTTAACAATAACAAGGAAGTCTTTGACACACCTGCTTTGAAAAAAAAATAACAGTTTTATCTCGCAATAAAATCATTGGTCACCAAAACAAAGCTGCCAACTGTTTTCCTTTGATTGCGGTCTTAGCTAATTGGCTAAATTCATGCCAGAGTGCATGCAACGATTCTAAATTCCTGGTTGCATCTCTGGTACAGTCACATGCCCTTTCACACATGTGCACCTGACATTTTCTAGATAATTTGAGGACATTTGGACCCTGAAATTTTCAGGAACTCACCTTTTACAAATGCGCTTTACAGACAGGAAAAGGGTTTGGTGGAGTATTCAAGGGGAGGAGGGGAGAAGTCCAGTAGAAGGGTGATTTTTCCTGTCAACATCTCAATCAATGTTGCAGGTGTATCAGGTATTTACCATTAAACTAAACACTAAGCATATATTCGAAATTAAATCAATAAAATCAGCTTAAATGAAATCAGGTTCTGACTCAGAGGAAGGAGTTGAAACGGTAGCTGTACTTCATAAAGCACACAGTAAATGAGGTCTTTAAAAGATTGTTCTGTAAAATAAATATAACAGTTATACTTTTTCAGGATACTTTCAATAATTCCACTTGAATTAATCCCAAAAACTCTATAGCAAATAATAGTTTGTGAACCAGTTTTTCAATGGTTCAACTCGTCTCAATAACTAAAAGACTACACCAAAAAAAAAAAGTTCTTTGAATCAGTTTTACAATAGTCCAATTTGTCTCAATGGCCAAAACACTCAATGTTCTTTTTCCGTTATGATTCACCACCTGATCGGAGTCCATTAAACCAACAGAAAATAGGTCTGCTTGTAGAAAATCAAAAATAAAGAGTCTAGGAGGAGAAACTAATTTGAGCCTTGTGTCTGTTGAGGACAATAAAAGTGCTTAAGTTTTTTTCAGTTTGCCATCCATTCACATCAGAGGAAAAGAAATTCAAAAACACTGACTAATTCCAAATACATTAAGGCTTTATCATCATCTCTTCTGGCTCTTCGGCTTGAGCACTTTTCATACTTTATGGGGAAACCTTCAGGTTGATTTTGAATGTCTGTTGCAGTAAAGAGAAAGTTTGGATGTGCACAGCATTGTCTTAAAAAGACTCAGTTCCTGACTGATGCTTTTCCAAGCTTCTGATTGGGTAGTCTCAATAATGCAAGATTTACATAAAATGACACTACTTTGTGAGATTTACATTAGAAATGACTGGCAATAGAGTGGCATTAGAATACAATATTTGCACACATTTACCTGTTCATACAATGACTAAACAACACAATAGTGACCTGGGTTACACAGGGAAGTTTGGTGTATTTTTACATATTTTGCTGTATGCATTCACACATGCAGCTCTATAGAACAATGTCAGGAAATGTTCAAGATCTTGGTGCATATGTAAACAGGGCTCTTCTGATTGGCTGGTCTAAATAATGCGAGATTTACGTTAAAAATGACTGGCTGTAGAATACAACATTTGCACACTAGAACAATGTCAGGGGATTTTCAAGATCTTGGTGCATGTGTGAACGGGGCTTAAATAACTGACAAATCAAGCCAAGAGCACACTTGGAGTAAATAAAGTCACATTACTCGTCAGCCTTCCACTTCAAACTGTTCCTTTTCTATTGCTGCTTTTGAAAATGTGCCTGGTTTGCAGACATTTGCACCTTCAGCGACTCCTGTTTCATATTTCTTTGATGCAATATTCTCTGGAGATTGGATTTTGTAGATTCACATTGAAAGTGTTTGCCCTAAAATTGTGCAAATACCTTTCCCACAAAGCGTCAGAGGCTAAGTAATAGAATATGAGTCCTTTCCCACATTTCTGCTCTGGCACTTTGACACAGGGAGCAGTGGCTCTTTGACAATGCAGACACTATAGGGTATTTGTCTCAGCAGCGGTTTCCTGTGGCTTTGCACAGAGAGGGGAGGCATGACAGCGAGTCCAGCTTGCAGAGTGCTCATCCTGCTTTCTGGTCTTGTATTTGGTCCACATGAATAATAAAGCTGCTGGCAAGGCTGGCTGGGGTTACATTTGCGGTTGTGAGCAGAAGGGGGTTTGAGGCAGCACTGAGCGACAGCAGCTATTGATCAGAGACCGACAGGAGACGCTGCTGAATACAATCAAAGTAGANGAGGGCACCAAACATCAGCTGGTGGTACCCAGAAGTCTGGTTCCTTGTTTCCTTGAGTATTTTCATGACCATCCATTAGGAGGCCATCTTGGTAGGCTGAAGACACTCTTGCGTATTCTTGAAGTTGCATGGTGGCCGTCTGTTCGAAAGGACGTATGGACTCATGTGAAATGTTGTCTTACATGCCAGTCTTACAAAGCCGAAAATCAAAAGCCAGCTGGTTTCATGCAGTCCACCAAAGTCGAATCAGCCTGGGAAAAGCTGGGCATAGATCTTATGGGTCCTCTTCCCCGGAGCAAGAAAGGCAACCGTTTCCTTCTAGTGATCGTGGATTATTTCACAAAGTGGGTGGAAGTGTTTCCTTTAAAGGACAGCAAGGCTCATCGCATTACTAACATCTTGAAGGATGAGATCTTCACTCGTTTTGGAGTGCCAGAGGAACTGGTCTCAGACAGAGGACCTCAATTTACTGGACAGGAGATGTCTAACCTCTGTAAGATCTGGGGAGTAAAACAACGATTCACCACCAGTTACCACCCACAAACCAACCTGACAGAACGCTCAAACCGGAGTTAATTCTGGTACTAGCGAAGGATACAACCTCTGGTCGTGGTTTATTGGGATCAGTGGATCAGGGAGTTTCGCTTTGCCATCAATGCTGCGCAGCATGAAACAACTGGTCGAACCCCTGCTGAGCTGGCTCTAGGAAGAACCCTTAAAGGTCCTCTGGAACGTGTCATCAGTTCACCACCTACACCTCAGCAGTCTCCTTATAAACTGTTAGAAAGACAAAAACAAATGAATGATCAAGTAAAAAAGAAAGTGGGGGCGTGTCAAGCCAGACAAGCCAGGTATTATAATACCCGGAGGAAGGGTGCACAGTTCCTGCCGGGTGACCAGGTCTGGGTGCGTGCCCACCCGCAAAGTTTTCGTAGTCTGTTAAAAAGTCGTTTCGAACGTGGATTCACCAGTCCAGGACGTTTTCATTACTTTTCTAATCCGGGGTAATTAATGGACCATGTTACCTTTCTTTTCTTGTACTTTAGTCTGTGGCAATTACAACAGTTGAATTAGCCCTACTTCGGGGTTCAGCCTCCGATACCTCCAGCTGGGGGGGGGGGGATCTGTGACAGTGGCACATTAAAGTGAGTGAGTGAGAAAAAGAAATAATGAAAATATGTAAAAACACAGGTGCTCAAAACAAAAGAAAGAAATGTGATGAACGGTGTGTTTAAAGAATGCAAATAACTCTTTTCCAATGTATTTTTCCCAAACTTTCTCCCCATACGAGTTGAATTTCAATCCTTTGCATTATTTACACAGGGTGATTTTTCGGTGCTTTTCAATATTTATTTCCTACACCGCATCTCCTTCCCTCCTTTTTTTTCACTCGTCCGCCGCCCTTTCTGCTTCTTTCTCACAGTCAGATTCCTGACGTCGAATGGTTTTTAGTATCACAAATAGTAAATATATGTGTAAGAGTTGTGACGAAACGTATCTGCACAAAGTGATACTTGAAGAACTGTGTGGATGTATTATATTGTGCCGTTCGGTGCTGTTATTGCACCGCGTGCTGGAGCGCGTCGCCGGAGCTGCTTCACTTAAACGAAGAATTCCTAAGTTTGGATTATTTCCTCCGTGGATTACTTTCTTTTGGGGTTTTTTGATCATTTTTATTTTGTATGGACCATTCGGCTGTGGACTTTTGGATTATTTCGTTTGGATTTCCGTTTTTCTGGACAAAAGGATTTTCTGTTTAATGGACAAAGGGAGCGCGGGTAACGGACGCTAAAGGACTTAAAAACTGTTAAAAGAACGACTTTGGACAATCGGGTGACGTACTTTTGTTTCATATTTCGTTTGGGGTTTGTGTTTTGTGAATTTTGAGGGGCTTTTTGTTTAGTTTCATTCGATAATTTTGACAATATTAATTTTAAACTCAAAGACAGGCGTAGATTACCCAAAAGGCAAATGAAATTTGTGAAGATCAAAGTAAATTTGGACTAATGAATGGAAAAGTCAAGTGTTTCTTAGTGTCCCAACGAACAAAATCAGGTTTTAGATTTTTCTTAGGGGAAGTCGCACAATTGCACATGTTTAAAATATCAAACTCGCAATGTAATGGTGGCCCGTACGGGGACGTGGTTTATGAGTGATCCTGTTATGATGAATTGAAATTGTTGTCTGGGGTAATCTTTTGTACAGAAGTGTTAAAGTGTATTGTTTGTGAGAAGTTTAAGGAAGCCCTTAAAAAGTAACCTGTATTATAAGAACAGAAACTCTGTAATATTTTTCTGAAACAGTTTATTGAAACAGTTTATTGCAATAACGTGTGAATTCAAACATGGAAAGTGAAGACAGTGTTTATGTACGGGAGATCATGGAAACTGGGGATCCTTCGGGTGTTAACTTTAGGGATAATTCAGAAACTACCACTTCTACTCCTACATCTGGGGCAGAGGCTCAGGAGCAGGCTCAGAGTAGAAGTGCCTGGGTCACTAGAAGGGATCCTGTAAGAGAAGTAACATCACTGATTAGTTCTCTTTATCTATCAGAAACAGAAGAGCAGGAAGATGAAGAATTAGAGGGTGATGCAACATCTTACCTCAATCTCCCAGTTTTGAATTCCATCAGCACAGACTTGGGGTCAGTAATAGATAAAGTTAAGACCCTTGAATCCGACTTTAGAGATTCAGTAAGCAGTGCTATCAACAGAGAGGAGAGTATCAGAGGATACATTGACAAAAATTTAGAGGCACTTGAAAGTCACATGGTGACAACTTTAAAAGACTTCGAAGAACAATTAGTGAGCTGTTTACACCGGCGTGATGAGAAGTGGAGAGCAGATTTGGAGCGGCTGAAGCGCGCCAGCCTCACGGCTGCCCCACGATCCTTCTACACGGCCGAGCCCAGTTTCCACCAGTGTAAAATCAGTTCCACACCTACACAAACTGTGGCCACAATGACCATTCAGGAGTCTTACTCTGATCCAATGCAGCCATCTTTTCCATCCAGGGTAACCACTGCGGCACGCAGTGACCCTCCGACTTCAATATCTTTTTCTGGAGAAACAAGGATGAGCCAATCAGATACAGTCTCAACTGGAAATCCTCCCCAAGAGCTGGAAAAAGGCATTACACCTCAGCTGCAAAATACAAGTGAGCAGTATTCATCTAGTGTGTCTTCCACCTTACCCTTAAGCAGCCCTGCTGGTCGGGTCCCTGTAGTTTATACAAAGCCTGTAGTTCATATGGACTTCCCTTCTTTCAGTGGCTCCAGCGAAGTGGCGGATGTCCTTAACTTTGTGGAGCAATGTGAAACTTATCTTGCTGTTCGACCTCTGACAGATGCAGAGCTTGTTGGCGCATTTTCCAGTGTTCTTAAAGGGCCAGCGCATAGCTGGTGGAGTGTGGCTAAAAATAAGATCCACAACTGGGCAGAGTTTAAAGAAGCCTTTCATGCAGGTAAAGAAGGAGGACTAATGGAATGTCTCCATCTTCTCTTCGAGTCCCTATACCAGGTCGAAGGACTAGTCACACACTCTCTAAAACGTATACTAATAGCACGAAACACAAACGCGACCTTTGGACTGTAGAGTCTCGGACTTGAACACTCTTTCTTTCTTAATAATTGTAACCCCAGAATTGCTGGCTGTTTGAGAGGAACAGTAACTAATGTAGAGCAACTGGTGACCATTGGCACATTAGTGGAAAAAGACTGCACAGCAGCAAGGGAGTATTGGGGCAAAGTAGACCAGCAAAAAGCAAAAGGAAAACAGGGGAAGAAATCCCAGGAAAAATGGACGGCCAAAAAGCCTGCAGATGTAGTTTCAGTTGTCCAGCAGGGAAAAAGAACTACACCTTCGTTATTACATGTTCCTGTAGATGTCCGGGGTATGCAGTGTAGCGCTGTAATTGATACTGCATGCACATATTCTCTTATGCAGCACAGTCAGTGGTTGAAAGTGGCTCGAGAGAGAGAACCTATGAAACCCAGTGACAATCAGAGCTTCGCTCT